>NIJG01000026.1:1167475-1200643 GCA_002201625.1 Euglossa dilemma | reverse complement strand
GTAACTGGTTTAATTTCATCCATATAATGTTAAGAAGCATATGAAAAACGTTCTTTTTTATAAAAAAGAAAACATGATACAAAAATAAGAAAATCTGATTTAGAAATACAGCACAATATCTTGAACAGTGTTTATAAATGTGTTAAATAGAATTGGAAAAATATGATACTGCCATATAAAAATGAAATTGATATTATAATATGGTAATATTTAAATTTAACATTTGACAAAAATAAAATACATCCCGTTAATTTTTATTTAATAGTGAATTATTTAATTTTAATACCAAATAATACTAAATAATAATTAAGTACATTGTTCAAACAAGTGTTTTGAGTAGTGTACCAAGATTTGATAATTAATTTATGTATTTAAAAACTTTATAAATACTATTTCATAATAAATATTCCACAAATATTAATTGCATTTTAATTAATAAAATCGATTTCAATAATTCTCAAATTTTTTGGATAGGACACGTATTTATATACATGTAAAAGGCTTTTCTACTTACATACAACCATTAAAAANAAATTTTTTGGATAGGACACGTATTTATATACATGTAAAAGGCTTTTCTACTTACATACAACCATTAAAAAGATTATTGCTATATTAAATTGTTATTAGTATACGTAAATAAAACGGATTTTTGTTGCATGCATCAGCAACAACTATAAACATACCTTTTATATTCTCGACTCTAATTTCACCATGTTGGAATTCCAAACCTTTCAATTCGTTTAATATGTGTATCTAATTCTACTTGAATCTTTTTTCTCATATAGAATATCGGGCAATCACGACTGAAAGAATACAATATCAGATTTAATATTGTTAGAAACTAGTATGATTTATTAAAAATGTAAAATCAAAAATATAACGAACTTTGTACATATTACTTCTTGATGAAGACTTCCTTGACACCTTTGGCACTCTGTCCATAATCTACAAAACTTTTCTTCCAGTTTTCTACCAGAATACAATTCATTTTGATAGACCTCTGCTTCTTTTGGTTCACAATGTATACATACTGCCATCTTTTCTCTTTCCGGCGTTAAAACGGCTTTACAACCTAAGCATATTTCTTTCTTACGTGTAAATGCGGACAAAGCACCAACTTTTGATGTAACAATTGATTTTGTACGTGTATGATCTCCTTTTAATAAAAGTGATTCAGCCTTCTCACCAAGAATTGGCTCAAAAATACGTACTAGTGGTTTGGCTAATTGATTTTCTAAGTAATAATTTGTATCTATAGGAATATTGTTGTCCAAAACATAGATTGGATCTTCTGCCTTTTGATAAGCCGGCATACCTTTGCCCGCTTGTATGAAAACATATGGAACTCGATCACCAAGCTTTGGGGCATTTCCAGCATCCCGCTTTTTCATTTTTGCTGCCAATTCGACATGTGCTTGTTTAGCTGCATAGTCAGTCTTAGTTAATTCTTTTGTAATTACTAACTGTGAAATATCAATACGATTACACAAAAGATCACTTATAATCTCTTTGGCATAATTCAGAGCATCATTGGGATTTCTACAAGAAAAAGAAAAAACAAAAAATAAAAAAAGAGAGAGAAAGCAGCAAATTAAAGAATTTTATTTTATTATATAAGTATAATATTCAATTACCTGTCAATGAGTAATTTTTGTAAACAGGTATTCATCATGTTTGCTACCAATGGACAATTATCTCTTCTTACAGTTTCCAGACCTTTACAGTCCATTTTATCATATTTGTCTGGACGAGTAAAATATAGACCAGCGTATCGTTTTTTGTTAATCAACAAATATGGAAAATATACTTTTTCAAATTCTAATTTTATTGGTTTTAAAAATTTTGAAGATACATATTCTGCTGCTTCTCTACCAAGTTCCATGGCTTCTTCAACTGTTTTTACACCAAATTTAACCATAACAGAATCAGTATCACCATATATGACTATTGCATCATTTTTATAGCCTTTAGAAACACAAAATTGTTGTTCCACTTCATGCTTCGTGAATTCTATCATACTACGACCATATGCAGTGACACTCTAAAAATGAAATTGTTTTGTTATTATATAATTACTACGTTTTTCCATTTTAAAAAATTAAAATATTAAAATCTTACACCAGAAATCTCCAAACAAGGCAATTTTCCCATTTGTGCACCAGTGAAACCATAAACTGAATTAGCAGACACTTTTAAAGCATATTGTCTACCATCCAGAACTTTTTGTTTTAATGGATCTGTTTCTTTCTTCAATTCTGCTTTTGCTGCTTTTCTAGCTGACAAGAGATTCTCTAAAATTTCTGGCAGAATTCCTTTTCTAACAGTAGCTTTGATAAATTTTGACTCAAGTGGAGTTACAGTTACATCATCATTATCAACTTTGTATTTATTTTGTTTATCGCGGTTTAATAATGTAGTGTAACACAAGTTGTGAGCCATGATAATACTTGGATATAGAGAACTGAAATCTAAAGTTGCAATGGGGTCATTATAATATCCGCGCTTTGGTTCTATAACTGTTGCGCCTTCAAATTGTTCGTCGCTGGCTTGCCCATGATGAACTGGCATTAGATAGTCTTTTTCTCGAGTCTGAAATCAACATATTTACCGTACATATTTATAATTGATATTAATAATCAATAATAAACCTATTATTGTTACCAACCTTTCTTAATAATTGTGAAACGACTTTTATTTGTTGTCCACGAGTTAATAAACTAGATATAGAAACTCCAGTGACCCTTGCCATTTCCATGTAGATGAAAATACACATTAATTTATCTAACAATCTAAGTGGCAAATATGCATCTTTTAAACAGTAAACGGCTAGCCGCCGACGTGTCTGCGAATCCCCATTTTGTAAGTCCGTAATAATACTGTGATGGACATCTTCCTTCTGTTCTTGCAGGAAATGATAAGACACAGCATTTAAAGTATAAGATCTCAACTTATAATCTCGGACCAGTACCTGAATGTAAATATAAATTTAGTTTATTGTTACACGCAATTTTATAGTTTATAATAATTTTAATTTTTTACCAGTAACAAATCGAATGGAACTCTTCCTTCGAAATTAATAAATTTATTTTCACGTCGACCCATTTGTTTACTCTGAAGTACTTTAACTTTAATCACAGATTTTATATTTTTTATTCGTCCAAGAAAACAAAAATTGTTTACGTTAAGATGCTTTGCCCGATTAATTAGATAAGGAAAGTCGAAATTATTTATGTTATATCCTGTAAAAATATCGGGGTCTAACTGTCTGACAAAGTCAGCCCATTTCTAAGAGAAAAAAGAAAATAAGATACAATTAACGTATATTGGTTGAGTTGCAATATAATTAATCTAAAATTAGATTTAGAATACACTCATACATCCAACATTTTTTGTTCCGTGTCAAAACTTAAAACTTGACAACCAACAATTGGTGCACATGTATCAAGGGTAAAAATATTTCTCAAGAATGGATCTGGATCTCCTTGTCTTATAACCATATTAGCAATTTGTATAACCGGATCATGATTTGGTTCAGGAAAAATACCTATATTTATAACAAAAATGATATGAATTTATATCATATAATACAATCGAGATAAGAAAAATATTCTACCAATATACAGAAAAATAGATTTAAAAGAAAAGAAAATTTTACCTTTGCGACCCGCGCATTCAATATCGAAGCTAAGAATTCTAAATGGTGCAATTTTTGACCATTCTCCTTCTGGAGCATGAGCAATGAAAGCATCCCATGCAATATCCACTTCCAATTGACACCTTGTAGTTAATTGTAAATTATGTCCATAATGTTGGCGAAGTTTCCACGTTTTTGGTGGTAATTCAATCCATGAACATCCAACTACTGATGTGTCAACCATAAATCTTAAATAAATAATTAAGTAATTAGTAAAAACAGAAATTACAAAGATAAATAGATTTTGTACATCTATCTGATTTGTAATATCTACCTAATATCAAAATCGATGTTGCTTTCAAAAGCAGTGTACTTATGATTAAATTCAGATAAAAGAGCTTCACCTTCTACCACTTTTTTACAATGTGATACTAATCTTGGAAGTGCTACTGTGATTTTTAAAAACAATGCTTTCTCACTTCCTGCATAACCATACATATTTTGTTTATACACTCGTTCAACAGCTAACACTGCCACTTGAACATTTTCTGGATTTGATCTCATTTCTTTTAACATAGCTTTATCTAAAGATTCCTAAATAATATTTTAGTATAATAAAATGACACGTTAAATTTGTTTGAATTATACTATTAATTGTCAGAATTATATACCTTAAATAATCTACAATGATGTTCATTAAAATTTTGTGGTGCTGTAACATACAAATAAGGACTAAATCCATGAATATGACAACAAACTGAATTTCCAAATTCTGTAACACCAAACATTCTCATTATTGGTACAGGAGCTATATTACTGCCTGGCATTCCATGTAATGGTGTGCCTTAAAAAGGAACATGATATTAATTTTAATTATTAAGAAAAAATTTGTTTAACTTGGTATTTATAGTACTACTCACCATTGTAGTGATCAATATCTATTTGTTGAAAAATTAATGCATCCTGTAGTGGATTTAAGTGTGGAGGTGGAGGTCTGCTCCATTTCAACGATGTATTTTCTTGTTCAGGACCCTAATAATAAAAATACTTTATAATTATACTAAATAATACATAAAATATATACAAAACATACATATATATAACTCATAAAGGAAGCATCTAGCATCTATAAATTAAAAATAACATCAAGGTAAAACAACTGTTATAACATTAGACAAATTGCAACAAGCTGTTTTTATACAAATGCAACAAAATACGAATTATTATATGAATAAAAAAATAGACATAATAAATAAAAATTAGACAGTGATAATGTCTATAATATATGATTCTAATATTTTAATGCATTCTTAACACAGGTTTAAAAGCAGATGTACATTGCTATAAATATCTTTCTGTTATACAGATTAACTCACTGCCTTTGATGTTTTATTTAATTGTACATCACTTGGCTAAAAGTAATTTTTCATTTTTTCATTAGTAATTTTTCATATTATAACTTATTTAACGTTAATTACAATAAATTATAACACTTTATTTAATGTTTATATACCTCTCCTATAATTTGTGACATATCTCCAAATTCCTCATCCATTTCATCCATAATAGCTAATTCAGCCTCAAATGAACCAGGATAATCATTTTTATTTTCATCTCTGTAAATAAATAAAGAAATTAAAAAATATGAAATGAGGTTAAAATAAATTTGATAACAAACGTTGCTATTAAGTACCGTTGTTTTGCCTTTTTTGAAGCGGGTGGTCCTATAGATCGTTTCTTGTTCATCTTGTCTTATTGTATTTTAAATAATAAAGTTATTAAACACTTATTTTGATCAGAAACGTTAACCACTGTACATACAGAAAACGCGCGAAACGGTTTTAATATCTAGTTACTTCCAATCTAAATATTGAGGTTACAGAATGCGTAACACTATAAAATAAATAACTAGCTTAGGTATTTTTACAAAAATCTAGATTTAAATCTAAATTATTAAATCACTGAAAATAAAAATATCGTTTAAATATTGTTGCTATTAATCGTTAATTCCTAATTTAAAAAAAATTAAAATGTTTAATTTTCATTAGGTGATACCATCAAAATGAAAAAAAATCACAACTAATGTATTTTTGAAAAACATTTAAGAGGTGCAAATAAGACTGCGCACGTTGCATTCTGTATATAATCATTTAAAAAAGTATCTATAAAATACAAGATTTGTGATAATATAAAATTTCATTAAGTATAAAATTTAACTTTACTAATTGTGTTACATTTCGAATAGAATGTAATTCTTAATTTAGATAATAATAATCTATTTACGCAACGTAATATTTTTATTACCTTTTAATCGTTTTTACTCGTTTATTACGTTAGCAGTATTTGGGTTATATTATATCCATGAATTGGAACAAATTTTTCACTGGTACACCAGATCATGGAGATCACGGAAATGAAGATGAAACGGAAACGGAGGATGATGAAGACATTACTGAAAGTAACGGAACCATTTCAACTGATAAAAAATCACATTTCCTGGGAATACCGTTCTACAAATTTTCGCACAATGATTTATCGCATCGTTGCGTTAAATTAATTTTTTTAATGATCAATACAGTGACGTTTGTAAGTAAATATTAAAACGATATGTTAGAAATAAATTATTATAACGTTGTAAATAAAATAATATAAATGTTTTTAAGAAATAGTTAAAGATTGCAGGAATCATTGGTATTGTAACTTCGATATGGGTTCATGCTGACAATAGAATAATGTCGAGACTAATTGATCAACGTTTTTTTATTACGGCTTTATTATTTGTCAGTGTAATTGCTACGCTAGTATCGTTACTGGGAATTCTTGGATTAGTTCAGAAAAAGCGAAAATACTTAAATATTGTAAGTAGCACCTTTATATTATTAATGAAAAGAGTTTGAATTAGTAATTAAACGAGTAACGCTAGTTTTCAATATATTTTGTCTAAAAAAAAAAGAAAAGGGTAAATATATCTCATAGAAAATTGTTGAAAAATATTTAATTATATGGAAATATAAAATGCTTTGTTTTTTATACTTTTTATATTTGTGTTAGATGATATTTGTGTTAATAAAAATAGTAAGGAATTACGAAATAATTCAAAACATTAAGAACTATTTTCTTGCAGTATGCATTGTGTTATTTGTTATTTCTCTGCATCATATATATCTGTGCTATAATGAGTTTCTGGATCTTTGAAGAAATTATAAAGAAAATCCAAAACGATATGAGCACCTCCATTGAAGGATATTATTCCTCATCTGTGAGCAGAGAAGCTTGGGATAATACTCATATTTATGTAAAATATTAATTTCTTATTTTCTCGCCCTTCCGTCAAAAACTAATTATTCATAAAATTTATCGTAAAATCTTTTTTAAATGGAAATTTTATACGCAGTGCATTTCTATTTCCTCATTCACATTTATTTTATAAAAGAAAAAAAGTAAAAAATTGTTTATAGTGCCTACAAATGACGGAAGCAGTAGCTTATAAAGCAGGATGTCTGAGGAACGCTGTACTATTAATGAAGTCTTATATGCACACGAGCAGTTTGTCCGTGCTGACAATTTTTGTAATTATAGTGAGTCGAAAATTTGTAGAATTTGTTAAAATATGTGGATATGAATTTAGTTTTAGTAATTTTCTTCGCAAAAATTATTAAAACTATTTTTATAAACATTCGTACAAGCACTAAATAGTTCCTTTTATAAAACATAAAAATTCGTATTATTTATAAAAAATAATAAAATATTATCGTGAATCGTTAATACAAGATAAAAAGAACGTATGTATAAATCTATTTTTTTATTCTTACACGGTATACGTTAACAACAAATACCAAATCCGTTTTTTAACTTTTTATTTTCTGCTTAAGGTAGTTACTCTACCTATTTAGACTATTTACAAAAATTTTCATCATTTTTGTACATCGAATTTACCTCTGTGCTCACATATTTTAATACCGAGACTTTGGCAACGTCAAAATCGTTCAATTCGCCTTTGATTTCAGTTAGCGAGTTTCCTTTTGGTGCTCTGTATACTTGCCAGAATGAAGAGGCAGTGATGCTCGTCGATTAATAAAAGCTGGCCAATCTGAACGAGAAACATCAGGAGAAGATGAGAAACGATTAAATTTGAGACGGAATGAGGCGAAGGTGAACGAGGACCAGTGAGATGAGAGAATGACAAACTCGCTGTGAAACGTTTTCCCGCTTTTATTATCATATATAGATCATATATTTTCTGAAAACACTTAATATATTGTACTTATGATAGTAATATTGTAATTGTTACTGGACATGCTGGTTGGGTTTTCGCGACACATGTGTACGACAGCGGGATTTGCTTCGAAAAACTTCCCTTCTCGTCTCTCTAACAAATGAATCCATCGGTCGATGGATGGCAGTTTCATTGAGGGCTTCTTTTTTTTTTTTTCTCATCGTGTGATACGGCTAGATAATACGATTATAAAAATTCTGTCCGACCATCGTTCGCTTTCATCCCCGAAAATGGACCTTTGTTGGGTGCCGAATTTATTGAGTTTCATGAAATCGATCGTAATAGTAATAATAATAGTGGGTAGAGTTCCGACGAGGGTAATCTCATTGTTATATTATGCGACGCGAAATATTGACATGGTAATAATTCGTCGAACGCGACACAGAGAATTTCTTTTTGTCTGTATTTCTCCCATCGTCGCTGGGTTACGCGAGCTGCACCTGTGCTTCGCACCTTTCTTTTCGCCCCATGAATGTCTCGACAACATCTATCTTCGTTACCGTCTACAGTAGTCCCCGGATAAGTGTCCACTATTCCTCGGATAAACGTCCATTAGCCGTTCCCTCTGCTTCTTCTTATTAAATCGAAATAAGCGCGTCGCGGTTTCACCAATTACTATGTTTCTTCCCGGAGTACCGATGATTCCCCGACAGCGAAAGCTAAAATTTCCACGAGACTCTAATAATATTCCTGCGAATCGTCACGAGCGTACCAATGTAAAAGAGAATTCAAGCAACGAGAATTTCGTATTACCGTTTACTAGCCTTCTATGCTTAATTAAACGTTACAACGTGACTTTTTGAACTTGTAAACTTTATTTGCAATCTTTTCTTCCGGAATTTTTCAAACTTTTCCGCGTTTAGATTCGATTCTCGGACGCTTAACCGGTTTACTGTATACATATACATATAATACCTATGGACCTTTGCATGTATCCGTATACGTGTTGCATGCACGCGTGTTAGAGACACGCGCCAGTCTGATGTGTGTGTGTGTGAACGTGTACAGAGAGACATTGATCATAGAGGACAGGGCTGTGGGCGCAGTTTCCAGGCAAGTTCCATCCAATTACAGATATATTATATCATAGCAAACATCGTGACTATTTACAATAAATACAGTCGATTAGATTATATAAATAAAATATATCGTATCGTTAGTTTAGGTTTACAGCAACACGTGACAGTAAACAATTAGATCAGCGGCGAAGTAGCATAATCTACTTAGGGTAGTGGTCGTAGTAGCTGTAGCATGACTGACTGCACATTCATTCGATCTCTTTTTCTCCTTTAACCTTTCTCTCTTCTTCTCTTACACGTATATCTCACTCACCCACTCTTCCTTTCTCGCTCTCGCTCTCTCTCTCTCTCTCTNCTTTCACTCTGCCTCTATCTCGCGCTCTACCTTTCTTTCCCTCTCTCCACAGATTATTCTCGTGTTCTACCTTGTGCTCGAAACTTCTCTACTATTCCCGATCTCGATTCGTTCCCCTTGGTATATATTTCATGGACGAAGTTCGGCTTCGCCATAATCGAGTACACCGTACGTGGTCCGACGGATTCAGCTAGCTCGGCCATAACTATTTTAACAACGACATCTCGCGTTCTTTCCCGTACAATCCGTGTGTCTTTGCGTCATAGTGATAATTAATGCGATAATAGTAATAATGACGATCATATCTCGTTCGAGCTTTCTCTACCCCGTTAATTCCAGAAGTATTTATATTTATATATTTATACGTATATTTATATATTTATATTTATACTCGTATTTATAAGTATGCTCGCGTGTTAAACCCCACGGTGAAAAAACTTCCGGGGAACGTGTTTCGTTACCTCTTTTTTTTTTTTCCTTTTTTTCTTATAGAAAGTTTTAGCGAAACCAGACGAAACTTCATGGAAGTTAAAAGAGCGAATCTGTTCACTTGTTTTCTTCATTTCTTTTTTTTTCCCCTTTTTTCCTTTTCATTCCGTTCCTTTTTCTCTTTTTTCCTCTTTTTAGCGCTAATTAGATACTCGAACAGTATAATTGGGACAAAATGGTTCTCGCGACCCTGCACGTTGAATCCGCCTTTTAAAACGCTGATCAACTCGCGCCGACCTGATCCGCTTTAATAATTTGACACTCGATACTTCACTTTTTTTTTTTTTTTCTTTTTCTTTAGTCGTTTTAAAAAATAGTCGATTCTTTGAACGCCATTGCCGATTCAACGGTTATACACGATATATATAGATTATACGAATAAACTTGAGTTCGAGGGTGGGGGGAACCGGAGGAGTGAGGTGGAGATTAAGTATGGAGTGTTTAGAAGTCCACGAATTAAGGCTGTGGTTCGATTACCGATGATTTTGAAGTCCTTCATTGGGTGAATGCAAACTCGTTCTTCTGCCACATGGTATAAGTATAATATTGGCAGCATAAGTTCGGCAGAAAGTGACGGAAGAACGAAAGGACGTGATAATTGCCGGTTATATATGATATCGAACGCGCAAACAAGCTTTCAACGTATTCAAACAATCACGTTAAAAAAAAAGAAAAAGAAATTTATCTTAAATTTTGTTAGTTCATAAGAATTCGCTTGGACCACAGACTTAGGGCAATTTTTGGTGTTTAATGCAACTCTAAACACTCACTCAAGTCAAAAATACGTTTACGAAGCTTTCCTATATACTCTCTTCTTTCTTCTTTCACTTTGTTTTTCTCTCTCTCTCTCTCTTTCTATATATATATATACTTTGTATTTTTTTCTTCGTTTATACACTCAGCGTATAAGGTAAATTCTTTTTTTTTTTTCAATGTTTTTTAATTGTTTTTCTCATCTATTCAGACAATGTCGTTGTGCCACTATCTATCCGTCTTAAGAACGGCGCCATCTAAAGCCATATTTGCAAAATATTCAATGGCGACTATGACCTGTTCGAAGAAACGCGGGAAAATAAAAAAAAAAAAGACGAGGAATCGAGGTTGAAAGGAAAAACTTAGCAGGATAATGCAATGGAGTAAAGGATCGTGATAAGGCTCTGAGTAGGACGGAGTGGGAGTGCAAAGGGAAAGCGAAAAAAAAGTTCGGACACTATGTGACCTCGCAACCGGAGATAGGGCAGGGCTCTTTTTTACCGAAGGTTGGTGCTAAATAATATTCGTACGTACGTAGATGTATATGGCGTTCAGTACACAGCAGAAAACGATCGGTACCGACGAGCATTAAATTTAGATATACACACTTAGTAGTCGGTGAAGAAACATAGTTAACGTTCCGTTATTCATATCCAGCAAGCACAAATATGCAATAATATCTCGTGTATACATATTATTACCGATAATGGAGTTTATTTTCTTTCTTTCTTTCTTTCTCTCTCTTTCTCTCACTCTCTTTCTCTCGCGCGCATGCACTCTCACTTTTTCCCTTTCATACTGCCTTTCATTTTCAATTTTAATTTAGATAGCCATCGGTGGTGGGCTCGCCCGACATTTTCTTTTAACCCATCATTTTTCTCGCAGAAGACAAAATGACGATAGATCTTTGTTTATAATATTCACGTTCATCGTTCCCGCGACGATAAAGTTTAAAGTTTCTCTCTCTCTCTCTTTCACTCTCGCTCTCTTTCTCTCTCCCTTTTTCTCTTTTTAAACAATAATTCGTACGCGACGCGACATCAATTCTCGAGGAAATGGACGCTAGCGCTAAATAGGGGGAGTGGGTAGGACACATCCATCGTTAAAAATACCTTAGCCACGCTATGCAGTGTACGTGTGTGAGTGTGTGTGTACATGTACATCGATGTCCTCTACTCAGTCACGCTCACCATTGTCGAATGTTGCACCGATATTTTTTTCTTCGCACGAGAAAGCACCACTTTTATAATACACCTTAACATCGCCTTTCCCCCCCTATTTTTTTGTTCCTTTAACCAACTAAATTCGGAATATCGCTTCGAGACGCGCCGTGTCGATCGTCTCTTCTGATCGAACGTCAATTTTCCTTCATCATCTTGTCACGTTCTTCCAATAACGTTTCATCGATACTTCTGGACGCTGATCAATCGTCGTTCACAGCGAAGGACGTTCTTTTTCATGCTCTTCAGCACTTACAGGGCCATTCATTGTTGAGATACACGCGTGCATGTCCTTTCCGCGTTTATTCGCGATTCATATACGTTATCATCGTACTTAAAGCGTGTCTATCCTCGCCGAAAATGACCTTCTTTGTCGATCCTTCATCCTCTTCAACCTTCCCTAAGTACGACTAAGGTATCGCGCGGGCAAATGATGGGCAGATGGGTGCACAAAATTCGTTTCCTCGCATAGTACATCGACGATCGCGCCTCGTGTCTCCCCTTATCCTATTGGAAAAAGTTTATACGTCAATGTAAAGCTATATATTGACTAGTTTCTCTCACTCGATTCGCCTCAACGACGAATGGCCTGCTCCTCCCTGCACACTACTTCTTTCTCGTCGTTCCTTTCTCACACATTCAATGACGATGCGGTGCTCCGTCATGATCATTCGTTAACGATGGTGAACACTCGCATAACGACGTTTCCCAACTTCTTGGAAAACCTCTCCCTCAGTGGTCCTCGCGAGGAATATAGGGTCACGAGCTTCTCCTCGTTTCCCGTGGCCACTGCAAGGACGAGAGCTTTCCGGAACGTATATTTCATTCTTCCAAAGATGGTCGACGACAACAATGCTCTGCTGGTCCGCGAGAGACG
The DNA here is from genome assembly GCA_002201625.1 of Euglossa dilemma. Taxonomy (NCBI): domain Eukaryota; kingdom Metazoa; phylum Arthropoda; class Insecta; order Hymenoptera; family Apidae; genus Euglossa; species Euglossa dilemma. Next base: position 1,188,017 of record NIJG01000026.1, on the reverse strand, counting down.
CGAGTCGTGGATAGCACGGTCGCGCGCGGATAAACATTCTCTCCGAGATGCTTACACACTACACCCTAAATCGCGGTACAATATAATCGATATAACGTTAAATGTTTTTGGCATCTTCGAAATACACAAATAGACTTTGGTATAAAACTTTTTTTTTGTTTCTTTTGATAGTGTTCAGTACGTTCATACGGAGGACAGCAGCTTCCTGCGGCTCGATCCTCTTTCCCTTCCATCTTTGATCCATTCTTAACCCACTTCTTACTTTTCTCAGTACATCACACGCTCCATTCTCGCCCGTTCGGAAATTCCTGTTGCTTCGACGATTGGACAATTCTGCCAGCAACGGCGCGTGTCAGGAGAGTAGGACTCCCTGGTTTAACGGTAGTTCAATTCGATTAGCAGATCTTGTCCAGCCACCAGAGCTTGCAAGTGGGCGCGCCTCTCCTCCTGCGTCGTTTCTTGCTCGACGGATCGACCGCCTTCTTCACGAATCGGATGTTGTATGGATCCTCCGCTAACTCCGGGTACAACTGTGCGTCGTGAATGTACTCGCCCTCGTAATTGGACGCGAATCCGGACTTTAGGATCTCGTCTTGTTCAGCTACCATCCATTCTATGGCTGTTGGCATGTTGGCCTTTATTGCCTCGCGTTGTCTGTGCCAGGCTTTGCGGATGGCGGTCGTTTTAGCATGATGGAGCAGTCTTTGTTTCTCTTTCTCGGCAGTGGTGCCGTAACGCAGGTTCACTATGTAACTGGCGCCGTGTATCTTCACGTCTATCAACGAGCTGCTTCCACTGCCATTCTCATTTTCATGGATGGTCGTGTTCACTTGACCACCTAGACGCTTTAACTGACCACGGTCTTCGCTGGCACGCCAGGTTTCCTCCTTTACGAAGTAGAACGCGTCCTGTTGAGGACTGTGCAACACGAACGTGAATGGCAGGAAGTAAGATCTGTTGAATACCGAGGTGAACACGTCGCCATAGATGGCGTTGGCGGTTGGTACACTGGATACCACTGCTTGGCCATCCGCAGTCCTCGATACCAGGATTCCTTTTCCAAACGGAGGATCAGCAGCTGCACCTAGACGACTGGGTATCAAGTCGCTGGTATCCTTTTTCAAGGCTGAACGAGGTGGTGCTGATAGGCTGACAGCATCTCCGGAGTGTCTTTGTGCGATATAGGCTAGAAAACCGGATTGAACGCCGAGATTCCTGGTTCTTTTCTTTTTGCCGAATATAGAGGTGCCAGGACCCAAGGCTGGAGGAACAAGACTGTCTGGTAGCTCTTCGGGGAACAGTTGTGGGGCAAGGTTCTTCAGGTCGTACCCAAGGTGCCATAGCCATGATATGTGGTCTGAGGAAGGTATAATAAATGTAATAAAATGATTTCCGAATAGTTTGAATGTTGGTCGAATTAATCTTTGTCTTAATCTTTGTTTAAGTCGTGTAATTCTTTGATAAAACATTTCTAATATCTCAAAGATACAGTGAACTTACCAGTCGGTTGATTTGGTCGGTCTGTATGCCTAACATTGATAGGGTCATTTCCATTGAACCTGTACAGATGCAAATGCGTCGGAGTGGCCACTCTGTCCAGAACATTCTCCCACAAAGGAGACAACCACTGACCTATCAGTGGATCGTAAACTTTGCCGTTTGGCATGTGCACCAATGATGTTACCTGAATTGGAAAGAAATTGAAAAGAATGTAATCGAATATAGAAACAAATTACTTTTCTTCTCTCTCTATAAAGTTAATTGTTTGCTCAGAGTTGTTTTAATTACAATTAACTTATATACTATTACGTCTCCACTTTCCTGAATTAAATAACTTTTGAAATTCACATCTTTAGAGTTTTACGAAACGATTAAATCGCAATTAGAAATTATCATTGAACGAGAAATAGAAATTTCAGCTGATCGATCTCAAACTTACTTGATCCAAAAGACCTCCGCAAAAGTCAACGGGCAAATACAAATAAGGATTCGAGTCGTAAACGATATGTCCATAGGGCGATCTCATGATTTCTCTAATGCATTCGCCATACTGGCTGAAAATCATGATCGGAGTTCCACACTGATCGGTGGCGATATAATACTTGTGCCGATAAATTTGAGCATAAATCAAATGTCCTCTGTCATCGTATACCAGTGACATCAATTTACCATCTCGTGGACTGTATATCTGATTAACTTCGTGAGGACGTTTTTGATTGTTATAAAAGAACTGGGTAACATTTCCATAATTATCTTTTCTGGTGGCCAATCTATCAAGATGATCATAGTAATATCGAACGTCAAACCGTCCACGTTTGGTAGTACGAACTAAAAGTCCTTTGGCGTTGTAGGTGAACCTCTCTTCTCTAGCATTCTGTACTACCATACCTCTGCTATCATATTTATACAGTCCTTCACCGAATTTGACTATCCTATCCAAACTGTTGTACTCCATAGGTATAGTATTTCCTCGGTACGTTAGCGACAACATGTTTCCATTCGCGTCATACTTGAATCCCCATGGTTCCTGAGCTTCGACTCCAGTCAGTTGGCCATCACAGTCCCAAGTGTAATTCTTCACATTGGTATAAGTATTAACCGCAACATTGCGCGTGTAAGTTCTGGTCTGGTTAATACGACCGTGGTTATTATGCGTGAACTCCATCCTGAAGACCTCTAACTGATGAATCGTTAACGTCGCTTGGGTCTCTAGGAATCTGTCATCCGTGATTCTCGAGAATAACGCAGTCCCATCGAACACGGTGGTTTCATTAGGATGAGGTTTGGTTACCTTGAATTGTCCAATTTGTTCGAGCATACCTGTCCTAGGACTATACGCCATGGCATGAGCTGGGAGAGTTTGACCACCAATTCTACCCTGCACGTTGATCAGTCTGAAGTTCGAGTCATAATCGAACGTGAATTTGGCATTACTCAGGCCAGTTTTTGCACCGAAGTCTATACGTTCTTCGACTAATAGACCAGCGCTATATTGATAGTCCCATTTGTATTCTACGTCTCGTTCAGAGTGGATCACTTCCGAAGGTAGACCACTTTCGGTATATCTGATTTCGCTCTTTCCATCACCGTGGACAACTTCAGCTAGCTGTCCAGAGGTATGGTATCTATAGACGATGTGAGCTCCATCGACGGGAAAAACGGTTTGTAACAAATTCCCATCGTGACTATAATGTTGGAGGTAAGCTCTGCTGCTGCCTGGTGGAGTGTACGTTACTCTAAGAAAGCCTAGAGAAGCTTGACAGGAGAACGAATGTTTAGTTCCTGATGGAAGGATGATATGACGTAATCCACCGTCGTCGTCGTATTGTAGAGTAAAGTGTCTATCACTGGCCAAAGTAATGTTGGATAACATGTTGAAATCGTTATAGGTATATCGCTTAGTTCCATCTTGACTGTTAGTGACTTCAGCCAGTTGTCCATGACGATCGTATCCGTATGATTCATCTGACGGACCCCATTTCCAGCTTTCTATCCGATTGAACCTATCGTACGTGATACTGAGATTGTAGCCTTGCTCGTGTGGTTGCCAGATCAAGGGTAGACCAGCGGGATCAAAGGTGACTGTTAATAATGGATTCCTTGCTTTGTCGTAGAAAGTTTCTCGGCTGAATGCTTGCTCGAATTCTACGCTAATCACGCGAGTGTCGTTTACCCAGATCTCTCTATTCAAAGTCTGTTGCAAATGGCTAACGTCGCCAACCAGATTATAGGTAGTGGTCATCGTGTTGGTCAGCTCGCCTAAAGACATTAACTGATAGCTCCACATTGGTAACATTTCAGCCTCCACGGGTAATGCAGCTTCCAAGAGAGGATGTTTAGTAGTGGCTGCACTTAACACTCTACCACCACCAGGAAGAAGAACTTCTAGACTGCTGTTAGTGAAGGCGATCGCTTTCTTCATTTTAGTACCTGAAAGTAAAAAGAATGTTTTCTTTCCTGGTAATTGGTATCGTTTTCTAAAAAGTAAATTTTGCAAAGTGATATCAAGCAAAGAGGTATCTGTTCAAGTTTCAAATATTTCCTATTATAAAAAGTTCCTTTACAAAAGAACTTTGTCAATTTTCTTAAATTTTATAACAAAATTGTATTGAAATTTAATTAAAACCGATTAAACTTCATGTTGAACAGTGTAATTTGTTCATTACTATACAGTTTAAGACTGTTTATTCTTCGCTTACCATCTGTAATCGTCAACATCTTCGATCTTTCATTCTTCATTTTGAATTCGATGATCCTTTGCTTATCTCCTTTCGACAAAGCTTGAAGCGGAGCTGATACCTTCACTGATAAACCTTCGTCGTCGGATAGATCCGAGAATAGTTTCAATTTTTCACCAGTGGGTAGAATAACATTGGTAACACGGCCCAGGCTATCGTAATTGTAGATATACGTTTCACCGCCCTGAAGAGCAAGCGATTATAAATTAAAATATCCATTCCACAATTCTGAATATTAAAATCATTTATAAGAAAAGTATCTCAATAACAGTATACTTACTCCTGATCTACTTGTCAGTAATCCAGTCGAGCCATCGTATGCAAGTGCTATTTCAGCTCTTCCTCGTTCGGAGAGCTTCTCCAAAAAGCCAACTGCAGAAATGTTCAGATCGGATTTATGATCCTGAGTGTTTTCTATAGAACTAACTACGCTGCTGTAATCCCTTAGGAATTGAATCTTATTCCCTGCACTGTCCGTCACCGTGAATAATTTCCCAAAGCTGGTGTTTTTACTGTACAAGAACGAATAACGAGTCTTGCCGGACGTTAGGTCCTTGGTGGAAATGTGCTGACCGTAACGATTGAACACGTACACCTCGTTCAATGGTGGGAAAGGGATATGGAACTCTCCGCTTTCATCGTGATTAGGAAGATAAGGTTGTAGCGCTAGAATATGCAGGCTACCTTGATCAGCCACGTGCAAGACACCATCTGGTGATACGGCTAGAGCAGAGATAGTGGTGAATTTGGCATTTGATGACAGTAAAGTCTCTGTACTACTGGTGTCATCGGTACACGAGCAACTCTCCAGATCTTTGGTACTTGGAGTGGTATTATTGCACTCGCATTGGCCACGTAACCGCTTTTGCTGTTGCCCAGCAAAATGAGACATTTTTCCAGAGCTGTCTACGATTTTAATGGAGTTCACCTTGTGCGAGTCGCTCTCTGCTATGTAAAGTTCGCCAGTCGGGCTAAAGCTGACAGCAAGCACAGAACCGAGAACTTCGTCCGATTTCTTCGGAGCGGTCGTAGCCGTCAAATTCGCCTTCTTCGGTTCACCGTCGTTGTTGTTGCCGTTGGTGTTGGCGTTGCTAGCGCAATGCAGCGGTGTTCCTGCTACTACGCGAACCTTCAGGTCGCTGGTGAGCTTCAAGACGAGTCTGTCGTCGATGAAGTGAAGCGATCCGTCCAGAGGACTCAAAGTCAATCCGGTTGGCCATTGGAGTTGAGCTTGATGAGCGGGTATAGCACCGACACAAGGTGCCGGAGACCAGTGATTATGATGTCCATGGTGTCCCACTAACGTATGGATGATACCATGGGGATCCACAGCGCGTATGTTTCTTCCATCAGCGATGTACATGGTCTTATCGGCGGCAATGGCAATTCCTGAAACGAATAGAGAGTTAATTTATGGGTTCAGGAGATTGCTAAGACGATAATAGGCAAATGAAGGTTTCGGACACGAAAAGTATTAGAAAATCGCGAGGTTTACCTTTTGGATGAGCTAATTTTGCACGGATGGCAGGACCTTCGTCACCGCAATGGCTTTCGTCACCGGGAATACATCTTTCTCCGCTTCCAACTACAGGCTCGATGTTGATGTTCGGTTGCGTAACGTTCTCCAAGGCCAGGGTTTTCAATATTTGATGTTTCTCGGGGTTACTGATGTACAAGTGGCCGTCCGCCGGGGAAACGCAGAGATAATATTCATAAGCCACTTGAGTTGCGCTGAAAATATGAATTTAAAAGTAACACCCATACTTTTAATCTACCAAAGTAGTCTTAAACGATTTCTTATATACTACGACAGATACAAACGGAGCAAAGAAGACTTGCTTTTGATAATAGCAACTATCAATTACTATACAGAATGATATTTTTATACTTCTCGATGCAACGATTTGCATCAAGATATTTCCTAAGGCTAATAATCAAAATTCTTATCTGACGAATACATTTTCCTTTTGAACACGAACATTTGCAAAAGTTTACACGCTTACATCTAAAAACACAGTTCGTATTTCCGTGTTAAGCTGAACCTACCTCAGCGTTAAAACGGTATATACATTTCCTTTGGGCGTAATTCTGCGGACCAGATTGAAATCACCCACGTAAATGCTTCCATCTGGGCCGCTGGTAAGCGCTACCGGTGTCAATAGCCTGGCATCCTTGGCCAAACCATCGCAATCCTGGCACACCAAGTTTCTTTGCAGCCCTGTGCCCATTACCACCTTTACCGTGCGAGGATACTGCTTGAAATGCAACGTGGTACCATCTCCCTTCTGCAGTATGCCCTCGTGAAAGTTGTAATGATGGTGGATATCCAGTCCCCAGCCTCCGATATCCGAGATGTCAACGTCGAAACCTTGCAGCGTGGCTGTCTGTATCTCCCAAATCACAGCTGGACAGGTGGAATGCTGATAGCCAATCGAGATCCTCGCCTGAGCTACACCGTATACTTTCTGCTTATAAACGTTCCTCTTGTTCCAGGCGAACGTGTGCGTCAGATTCGGATCTGCCTCGTAGGTCTTCGTGTGCAGAGATCCTTCGATCTCTACGTGCACGTGCACGTGTGTCAGCGATTTCGGGATGAATGGACCGGTCAACTGCATTCTCACCGTTGACAAGTAGCCAGCCGCCTGGCTGCTCTGGTACATCAAGTGCAAGTTCGAGCCAGGAATAGCGATGCTTTCTTGCACGATCTGTAAGAGAAAATAGGTAAGAGAGGTGCTAAGTTGAGGAACGATAGATATATTTGTAATTACGATTCTATTTGTTTGAAACTCGATACAAAGAATCCTAAAGCGTAGAAAGAGTATAAAAAGGATTCCTTTTCTTTCCACTGGTTCCTTTTGGATAAAATTCGTGGGAAATAGCAATACCGAGTTGCAATTTAATCGATAAAGGATATTTTAAGGCGAATTAACAGGACCACAAATTTAGATCTAGTTCTCAGGATAAAACGTAATTTAATAGAATGTGCAGAATTTACCTGACTTTCGGCGAACACCAAGCTTTTTCCCGGAAGACCACCGACTTTTTCCGGCATCCAAGTGCTAACGATAATGGGTCTTAGCAGTTCGTGATCGTGCTCCAGGCATGGGCCGTGCTCGCTAAATAGTCCCATCGATATCCCTGGGAAGCCTATTATATTGTACGCCATAAATGGTAAGGAACTTAAAAACATAAAACACTTAAGGACGGAACAAAGACGGCACACACGATCAGCGACGGGCCCTTTATGAATTATTCCTCTTTGCATATCGAAGGACAACGAAGCGATGAACATGATGATTAATTATATACATATTCAAAAAAGAAAAAAAGAAAATTATAAAAAAAAGTAAATAAAGAAATAAAGGAGATATAAACTCAATTACTCGGACGTGAAACATTTTGGACCACTGTCCATTTTGGTAGCAGCTGACACGTAACACGAGAAAACGTGAAAAAAAGGCGTAAAAAAGGGAAATGAAAAGAAGATGGTAACGCAGAGGCTCGTACTTACCGACAGCCGGACTCGGTGGCTGGTTGGATTTATTGGACTCGCCTTCCTTGTTAAGGGTCATCACCACGGGAGGCAGAACGACTATTTGATTCCACGGCACGAACACCGTCCTCGTGAGGGGTTTGAAGGGGCTACGTTGGAACTGAAGCGTCACCGCGCCGCCTCCGTTCACCAGCACGTCAAACCTGATCCAAGTACGTAAATGCATTTCCAACTATTCCTTAGCTTCCACTATTACATCGGGTTACGGGCTATAGTCGATCGATAAAGGATACGCGGCACCTGGCCCTTTCAACTGTTTCCAAATTCCAGATCTTCCAGATGATTTTAGCATTTCGCGCACGTTCCGGTGTAATGGTAACGTTTATTCATTTCTGCAATCTTTCGTACTCTACCGTGGCCATATTCAACGCGTAATTAAAAATTATTTTTGGGGGAAGTTTCGCAATTACAAAATACTTTTGCGTGTTTCTTTGAAACATCTTTGTCACTTTTCTCTGAGAGTTCTAGATACCTTTCTTATAATTTCAAGGAAAATAAATCTAAAGGAAACCTAACTATAATCAACCTAAGATCTACCTGTGTGCCAACAGAGTATTTGTCGTAGAAAATTAGTAACGTCTATTAATTTCTGGAATATTTCGTGTTCTACCCTGGCAATATTCAACGTGTCAGTTGTCAGTGGATTTAGAGTAAAGTTAGAAATCAGTTGTAAGAATAAAGGATCGTGTAACACGCGTGCTTGGTTTTTAATCCATTAAGCTGTTATTGTATTGTAATAAAGTTATCGTATTCCACAAAAAAAGAGCAATATTATTTAAATCAGTTCCGTCCTCGAAATCACGATACGAAATTACAAATTTAGGGGAACCCTAACTTAAGATCTACCTATAAACGCGTCTACTCGGGTTTCTCTTCTTTTATAGCTAAGAATTTCAAACCTGACCAACGATAAACGCTAAAGACGACATCTCACGGGAAGAAGAACTCGAGAATCTATCGCAGCAGCGTTGAAACGTCGGGTAATAGATCGCCTAAGGAACTCGTAGATAGAAAAATTCGATTTGCAAGCCGGACAAACGCGGTTACCCTGGTCGAAGGAAAGCCGGGGAGCAGTGGGGGTCCCTCTGTCGTCAAACGCGCGTCCCCGGAACTTCCTCTTTCGTTTAATCGCGCGTTCTCGTCACGCAGTGACACGGACAGACGGCGGGACCGACCTAAGCCATAGTCTGCGGCAACTTTTGCCTGGACACGTTTGAAATCCGATTTGAAAGTCCCCTGTCGTACTAGAAACACACGAATCGCAGGAACGTTCCGCGGAAGGGGTCGAACGTAAGCCGTACTCGCAATCAAGCAGCGACAAACGCGTATTTATCAGAGAGTCTGGCCGCAATAACTGCCAATCTATCACAGTCTCGTATTCATTAACCCGTGAATACAACGAGAGAGTTCTGCATCGAACTTCCGTTTGGGATTACGTGAAACTACCAGTCGGACAGAGAGACGAAGAACGAAAGAGAGAGAGAGAGAGAAGAACGTTATCGTTTCGACGAGTTTCACCAGTGTATACTCTCTCTCTCTCGGTATATTGCGGTAAAATTTCGCGAGTGATCCGACAGGTGGGGGCAAGGGATAGACGTAGGTCAGACTAATCACACAGGTTTGCACGGAGTAATTAGGAAGCTTTCGACATCATTAGCTCGAGCTTTGATGTGGTTTACCGGGCCAACTCCTCCGACTCCGTGTTTCAGGATTATCCTCGCCAGGATTACTATATACCTGTTTGATATAGGTGTTTCACCATCTACCCACACCCCGGCCAGTCTTCCCATACCCTTCATTACAATGCACCCCCTTGATCCTATTACGAAGGACGCCCAAGCTGCTGCACACGCCCACCACGCGCAAATACTAATAACCTGCATACATCTCCCGGTGCATTGATATGCGAATGACACGTTTTTGTTCTCAGAGGAAGTTCGCTTTCCTTGCTTCCATCTTGCATAGTCAGACACCAGAGAATTTCGTTATTTTTCCAACGCGTATCGATACGTATTTTTCCACTCGTTATACCGGCTGCTTGATCGCGAATATTACCAAGGTTTCGTGAAGTTAAGGCAAATTGTGGGTTTACAGAGGTAAAAGTGTAAAAGTCGCTTACGACTCGATTTCCTTCGTCTACGAGTTCAGCGAAATGTAGTAGGAGACCATAAAAGCGAAATATACACGTTTGACGTTGCTATATTAGTTAGTTACGAAGTTAAAATAGATGAAATATTAGGTCGTCCCATAAATTCGTTCCGGGTTTTACATTTACCATTTAAAATTATACGTCGAATAAACCTTTCAATATTACGAAAAAATTTAGTCGCCCTTTTGTTCTACGACTTCTTCATATTTCGTTGACAAAGACGTTAATCATCGATATAGTTTATAGATTGTGACGAGGAATGTAAATATCACCGCGAACGAACTTATGAGACGACCTAATAGATTAATCCTTTCTACTGAGTATAAATTTTTGAAGACTCGTGTTAATAGATACATCAAATTTGAGATGATATCGAAAGAGACGTCGAAATGAAATAATTTTACGTGTTAATTGTTATGTGATTCTTTATTTATCACTCGAAGAAATAATGGCAGTTTTATAATGGAAAATCTGTAAGTTTCTACTCTTTTAATAATTTACGTGTAAATTTCTTCGAGTACGTGTTATTTGGAATTTTTCCAAGATCCGAAATGACTCGCGTGGGACGGGTTGCCTAGTAGTCAGGTGTACGAAGGGTTGCTCATGGAAGGCGCCTAAGTTCCGTATATCCTAAGCTTTATTAATTACGAATAGAACGAGACTAACATACGTTACATCGAACGAAGCTAAAGAATTATATCTCCGAATTATATTTCAATTTTATTACCAGCAGCCCTTAACGCGTTTAAATTTTATATTTGAGATTTACTTCGAGTAAAAAATAAAGCAGTTTCAATACATAAAGGAAAAAACAAATTCGATTATACGTCCATTTTATTTACGTTATTATTGTTGTACCTTGTAATTTTCAACCCTTTGTACTCGACGATTTATTCGTTACAGAAAAACAGCAATTCGAGGATCTTATGTCACAAAGTCGACGATACTTTTCAAATTAAGACGTGGAATTATTTTACCTCGATATTCCACGCATCGCTGGGTAATTTGAAGTTCGACATATTAATTAACATCGATCATTAGAATCTGATTAAACGAAGATTCTCGAGTGCAAAGGGTTAATCGTGTATTTCTTGAAACGATGTATCTTTCGACCACAAAGGATTGACACTATGTAATATTAACGAGAACGAGAATTTCGCGATAGTTATTAAACAGAAGCTCGAATTTAACCCTTTACACTCGAGAGGCGACTCTCAGTCAACGTTCGTTTTAATCCCGCAACTTAAACGACAATAACTACACGTAAAATATCGAAATAATATAATTCCAAAGGCAAACGCATAATTTTTTTGCAGAGTTTAGCATGAAAGGTATCACCTAACTTATAGAAACGTAAGAAAAGCTTCTTCATGGCGAAAAAGTCTTCGAATGCAAAGGGTTAATTTCACGTAATCAATTAAATAAATATATAACATAATTATGAAAGTGGTTTAAGTCATATATATGTACTTTTTATTAATTTAGTTTAAAATAACGCGGTGTGAAATAAATTAAATTTTGATTTAGATCACTTTCTTAATTGTGGGCACAAATTTCACGTATAGCTTCTACCTTGGTCCTTTAACACTAGGTTTACGGGGGTTTTTTGTATACCTATTTCTACGGACACCCGTCAAATTTATGGTAAAGAAAACCACATATTTTCTTTAAAAGACAAACGATGGGTTTAATTTGAAAACAATCGCAATATTAACAGACTTAATATAAGTTTTTTCTTTAAAAGACAAACGATGGGTTTAATTTGAAAACAATCGCAATATTAACAGACTTAATATAAGTTAATTATATCTGTTAATATCGTATAATCGAAGCAACCCATCCGTCAAATTGACGGATCCCGTAAATCTAGTGTTAAGGGTCGAAATAATTCGAAATATAAGATAATAACGGTAAAATGGGTACTCACCATCCGTCAGCTCTGGTCAACGTGAATCCTAAACGGGACTCCCTGTCCACGGACACCCTGATGCCTATTATTCCGATTCCTTGTTCGGTTACAACTTGTCCTCGCATCACGGCAACTCGACTGTTACAAATCAAAGATATATCGAGGTCTCTTGAAGTTGGATCGTATCGTTGACCTGTTGAGTCGCGGAACAGCTGATCTTTTCAAAACGCATCGTGTACCGAGCAACGGTAAATATATCTACTCCGAACATCTACTCCGAGAAACTCTATTTCCAAGTTTGAAAAATTTCCAAACAAAACACAGACATCGAGCAAAGAAACAAAATACAAAAAATACGAAAAAAAGAAAACTAGAAATTGTCCGGGTAAAATTTCGATCGAGCAATGTATATACATCGCAAGGCACAGACGTCGAAAGCGCGAACAATCGATTCTGTCTGTCAAATCAGCTTCCGCGGTCAACGGTTCAATGCGATCCAATATTCTCACTTCGCTGCCAATACAATCCGCAACTCCATTCGAACCGGCATTTACCGGCCGCGTTAGCTCGCACAAGAGGAGCTAATGCCTCTCGTCGAATCCAGAAGCGATACAAATTGATTTTACAAACGGAACAATGCGCGGCGCCGTATGCACGCGCCAAACCAGATGTCGCCGGCGTCGGTTCCTCCTTCGGCGTCGAGCCCGGAATAATCGTCACGCATCGTATTGGCAACGACGCGGGAACATTTTCGTTTCAGTCACATTCACTTTCTTGCAATTTGCATGGTACTTTGTTCATGGTTGCATTCTTAAAAAAAAAAGGATTCGTTCGATTCTTTTCTTTTTTTTTCTCTGAATTTTTTTTCTCTTTTTTTTTTTCTCTGGGCTTGATCGTGGGTGGTTTGATGATTCTTTTTTGTTTTTTTTTTCTTTTTTTTTTTCAAGTATCGAGCACAGATTGTCAATTCGGGAGCAAAAAAGAACACGATCGACCTCTGAGGCAGGTAATAATAATAATAAATAAAGGACGGGTGGTTAAACTTTCGTGAGAGTAGAACTGCATGCATATATAATCATGTATAAATAGATACGTAATAAAGGCAATGAAAGATATGTACGTAATCATTTTCAGGGCTGGATTATCTGCGATATATTAAAGTTGGAGTATGTTGAAGCTGAATATTTTAAGCGATTTGTGTATAGTGCTGAATATAATGAGATCGATGTAGGTAGGTAAGATAATAACAATAATAATAATGATGATGGTAATAATAATATATAGAGAATATGCTGTGTATCGGATGCATACGTACGGAGCTTGTTATATTCCGCGTCGTTTAATGAGCAGCGTAACGACGCTTGCCAACGAGGATATATCGCGGATACCGTTTCTTAATTACTCCTTTCCGTTTTCTTCCGGGGCCAACGAGTCGAACGAGAAATTCGAAGAAGGTATATCGTATCCGTGGAAATTATACAAATTTATACCGAGGTCGTAATTCGAAACTCGTTGAAAATTCGAGAATTTCAGGCACGCGAGTTTTAACATAATCTCGGCAAGATTCGGAGCACAGTTGTGGAAAAATCGTAGAAAAAATATTCGTTCGAGGGATGCTGCGTGATATATATATTATATAGAGATCGTGTATCGAGTTAACGCGAGTAATTAATCGTTATTGGCAAGAATAACAAGGAAATAACTCGAATTACGAGATTCGATATGCGAAATCTTCGCAACGCTGAAACTCGAGACTTAATAGCACTGAAAACTCGCAATAATCGGTGAAATTATCATTCCCGATATTCTTATAATTAAATAGTTCATTTATAACCGAATATCCGAATAAAATCGCGACTTTATATAGAAACGTAAAAATTCCATATTAACGAATTTCCACGTGGTTAATTCGTTACAGATCGTCAAATGGAATATTTTTATCCAAAACGAGTTCAGAGAATGCTTAAAATATTCACACCGATATTTATAATTTCCAAAATCCAGGGAAACATCGCGATTTCCTAACATTATCATATTAACATTATCATATTATCTACTCTATCTATTTTCTACCGAATCTGATAATCATTTCTCGATTCGATTTCTACTGAACTATAAGTATAAGACTATAATTTCGTTTGGCCAAATTTTCGTTTCTGCGTAATTCTCAAATTATTTTCGCGTCGCGAAAAGATCCTGCGTCTGTTCGTTTCGTGAGAACGCGACAGAACGCGTATAACAAGCTGCATAGATGCATTCGATAAATAAGTAAGTATGAATATATATATATACAGGTATATATATATTCATGGGTCCCTAAGGGATTGCGTATGGGGCATGATTCGCTCTTGGAGGATCGACACATTCCCCCGTGAATGGACAGCAGATACGATATTCGTATCGTCGAATGGGCAAACGATCGGACGTTTCGAATCGAGTCGGAAAGCAACGAAAGCCGCGCACTTCCGGTTGCGCGCACCGTGCCACCGTTCTTGTTCCTCCGGCGAACTTGGGGATCAAACATTACCGTGGTGCTGATCCTCCAAGTACGAGCACAGCAAGGTGGCAGGCACAGTCGTCACTACTGGTTAAAAAAAAAAAAAAAAAAGAAAAATCGAAAACCATAGGCGAACGGTATATGAAAAGGAAACGCAAAACAGCTCGAACCGAGATCGAAAGAACGTAAACGGAAAGAAGAGAGAAACAGACATATATACGTGATATATTCTGTATGTATATATATGTAGATCGATCCCGAGACACGCCGACATCTGGCGGCGGACCTAGGCATGGTGGTGCAAGACTGAATAATAGAAACGTAGAGAAACAAAGGAAAACGGTGAAAAGAAAGAAAAATAAAAGAGAGATATCGCGAGATATATATATACTCCGAGATGCAATGCCGAATTCTGTCTCTCTTTAGCTTGCAATCTTTTTCCTCTCCTTCTCGCTGCATCGCTAGGCGACACACACCGCGTTATATATCCTTCATCGCGCCATTTTTCTTTTCCTCCCGCGTGCGCGCGCGCAACTTTCAAACGCGTCAACCACGCGCCTCTTTCTACCTTTCTCGTTTCTTCTTTTTCCGTTTCTCTTTTCCTCTTTTTTTTTCTCTCTTTTTCCGAAACTCTTCGTTTCTTTCCTTCCTTCTTGGAGACGTTAATTAATCGTCTATTTCCCGGTCGCGATTTACGATTTACGATATGTTTATACGATTTCACCGAATAATCGTCTCATTTTCCTTTTTCTTTTTTTCTTTCCTCTCTGTTTTCTTTTTTGGAAAAAGTCCTCGTTGGAAAATCGAAAAGTTCGTGCCGCGAGTACGGTTTTTTGATCGAGGAAAATATTCTCTTTTGCGGTCCTCTCCGGACTGTATCGAGAAATTCTAGTTTTCGGTGTGAACCACGGACGGATACGGAGAAATCGATCTTCTCGAGAAGAGGGTTTCTGTCGTGTTCTGGTATGAGATATATACTTTCGGTGGGTAGATAGCACGGATCGGTTAAAAGACAGACACAGGGCTTTGGGTGTAACGGGGTTATTGGCACATTGTAGACAGGTGATAACAGACGTAGACAAGGGACAGGGGAGGGATTGGACGTACGGGTCCTTCGTATCATATTATGTATCATAAAGCTGTGTGCTGAAACGGTTCCGATTTCGTAATTATTACCGATCCGTCGATTCGGAACAAAGCAACGTGTGACGTGAATACGTTTCTCATTCTCGTTTTCATCGTCGTCGTTATTATGTACAGTTTTTATATCTGCTTTTTTTTTGTCTTTCGTACAACGATTGTATCTCCTCTACGCAAATGTATGTATTATTATATATATATATAAATAAATATATATATGATGTATATAATATATTTCGTGTGATCAGGTTAATATACGACAAACGACGGAAAGGAACAATTGAACAAAAAAATGGAACGCAAGAATATATATATATATATGTCTTGACGCAAGAGGCGCGCAAATAGTCAGCGTTCGTGTAAGATGCTAGGGGGGACAAAAAAGTCACTAGAGACAAATTCGACAAGGGGGTATGAAATACACAACGTACATAAAAAAGTGCAAGCCTGGCAACACAAAAACAACACAAGACCAGACAGGATATATATCGTTACGTAAAAAAGTACACGATTCTCAAACATACTATTACTTGGTTTTGGCCGGTACGGTATATATAGGGTGATCGTAGTAATAGTAGCTAAGAACTCAGCGCTAAACAGGACAAGATGACAATACACAAACAGAACAACAGAGAAAGAAACAGAACAAAAGAGGAAGATAGAGACAGAGAAGATAGAGAGAAAGAGAGAGAGGGTCGGACATAACGGCAGGGTTTGTAAACAACGATCATCCGATGACATATCACAGATAACACAGAGACAATTCGATACGATTTTTACTTTCAATGTAGGCGTGAAGAGAGTGCCTCGACCTTTTGGCTGTGGCTTCGCTCGCGAATTTAAATTCGCTTCTGAATTTATCTTTTAGATAAAACTACACACCTTCTTTCGATCGAACAAAATCCCTGATATCGAGATCGCTTCGAATTTGGACAATCAGAACGATTAGACTTCGAGTTCTATGAAAAGAAACAGCCAAAATTCCTCGAAAGATCTAAAAAGGCGAGATTAACGATTAGAGATTAATTCTGAATTCACCGAACCATGTTCGTTCTTCAGCGAGGAGTAAGCGACAGCCATTCGATCGAAGATGAGAGAAACGAATACGCAGGTAGAGACAGACAGGTATAGACACGGGGAGAGAAAGAAAAAGAAAACGACAAAACGAGAGAGAGAAAGAGAAAGATAGAAAGAGAGAGAGAGAGTGGATATAGGAGAAAAACAGGGGAGACGATAGACAGCGATAAGAAAAATAGAAGGGGGCTCGAGGAGGACGGAGCGACCAGTCGAATAAGAAGCGAGGTATGATCAAACACTGGCAAACATAATTAGTAACGTAACTGAGTGGATAACAGGCTGAACCAGGGACGATAGAACAGAAGAGATACAGAGCAAGAAAAAGAGACGTAACAGAGAGACAAAGACAAAAAACGAGAACTGAAAGAGAGATAGAGACAAAAAGAAAGACGTGATACGCAGGCTAAGGGTATGAACATACGTATACATATATAGATAGATAGATTACATATAATGGGACATACGAAAAAACATGTAAGATGAATGTTACGAGCGAAACGAGCAAATAGATGGTACTTTTTTCTTGCTTTTTTTTCTTTCATTAAAAAAAAAAATTCTTTTCTTTTCTTTTTTTTCTTTTTTTTTTCTTTTTTTTTTGGATTAATGAACGATTAGCGAGAGAGCTTGAGCTGCAACTTACCGCGGTGTAAAGGAACTCCAGAACGTACTACGTGTGGGAAAAAACCAACGAGAAGAAAGGGCGTTACCACGGTCACAGAACCCACGTTTGCGGGCAAAAAAACGGACGTGCGTACGCAGCATTGCGTGAGCAATCACCTTTACGCATAATCATTCCCCTGGTACTCGATTTACTCGTTCCCAGAGTGTCGGAAATTACCCGCGATTCGCGATCCCCAGGACTCTCGTCCTTTCCACGGTGTATTCGAGAACGGAAGACGAGAAATAATCTAGATCCGTGTCCGTTTCTCCGATTTCCCCGGGTTTTCGAGTGGAAATTTCGCGGTGAAAATCGAGTGTGCTCCATTGCAATGTTCCGCACGCCGTTACAGAAACAATAGACGTAGACACACACTAATCAAGCGTACCCATCACACACGCGGTCTTCGTCAGCCACGCAACATGAACGCAGTCACTCGCAGACTCATCCAACATAGAGTGGTAATACACGTGACAGACACAAGTTGGAAACTACGCACACATATCTGTATATATACGATTATACGCGTGTATATATATACGTGTACGCGTGTACGCGTATGTATACGCACGTTGTATGAGCGGATATATATATGTATATGTAAATATAGAGACAGAGTAAAGAGAGAAAGAGATGGAGAGCTCCAGCGTCTTGGCGTGACCGGTGTTAGACGGGACGGGTAGTAAGCGTCGCGTTAACGAGACATAGGCGTCGTTTCGTTCGGAATTCAAGATTCTCGACGTGGAGATTCGACATTCGGCCCGTATCGAGCAGCCGAGAGTAACGGCGTCGCTCCAAGGATCCTCTTATCGCGTCGCTCGCCGAGGCTCAGCCTCCAGCTGACAATGAGCAGAGATTCCATCGGAGCTGGACTGCCATGTCGGCAGACGATCTTCGAATATTGATTACGCTGTCCGAGCAATCCCGATGCCAGCCTGAATTTCTGATTCACCGGGATACTTGTACCATGTCTGTCCGGCCAAGATTCCATTCGAGGAAAAGCTGAGAAAATAGGGCTGCGATCTCTCTCTCTGTTGGTTCTTACAGAGAATGCAACCTTGGTTCATTCGCTTCTCGGGAAAAATTTGCCTACTCTTGTTATGCGAGTTAGTTTTATCGATGTTAATCGTAACCTACGTGTTGCTTTTAACCGGAGTCAAGGCAGAATGTATTTACAGCGATACGATTGGAAAACGATGATTTTTTGTAGGTACAAGTCTCGTGGAATTTCTTTGGTTTTATTGGACTGTGTTTTAATTTTTAGGCACACGGTGTCTCGAATTAAATAATTAAAATAGTTGAACTTGTGATAGGAGGTAATTGAATTTGGTGCAATCTTAATACCTTGAGGAATTAATTTCTTTTTTAATTAAATCGGAAATCTAAGAAGCTCTCACTCAAAGGAAAAATTGAAATTTGTTTCAATGTCCGTAATTGACTTACACTGTTACTTGTTTTATAAAATGTTTTTTCTGGTTAACTACTATCTTCATTTATTCTGTCGAAATGAAATTTTCCATTCCAAAATATAATCAATTCCTGAAATTCGGTCAAATAAAGGATAGAAATGATTAAAAATTTCAGGTTCTAATCAGCTACAGCGGTAATCTAACAATGATATATCTTTCGCTTCAAAATTCGTTTACAAAGAATCATATCGTTTCCAATCATAATTCGAACAATCTCGGTTTCTCGAAGTACTTCCGCGTGAAAAGAGAAATCCGGAATTTCGTTACGCGAGAAAAGAAACCGAACGAGGTTTACGCTACTCTCCTAACCGAGGTACGACGTTGAAGCGAAACTGCTGCGTACGCGAAGCACAGAAAAAAGCATGTTATCCGTTCGGATCGAGGTGGAAGAAGCGTTTTCAAGGCGGCAGCAAGGGTGCTCGGAGAAAGTCGGTGATCAATACCGCAACGAAACAATGGACGCTATACTACGGATCCAAAAGAAACTTCGGTTCCGCTCTCCGGGCGTCTCTTTCTCGGGCACACACGGAACTGTCGTGTATCATATGCAGAATATGTTCCATTCGAGGCGAAAGGACCGCGAGTGGACGCGCGAGAAAAGCGACCGAACCGCGACAGATTTCAAACTTGTGTCTACCATTTCTAGAAATAATTTTACTCGGGGATGATCGACTCCCGGAATTCATTGTTCCTTTTTCTATTTTTTCTTTTTCCAGTGTCTCTCACGACTCGAATGACCGATAGATACGCTGATCTCGCGTTTAGGCGAGAAAAGGATAATTCCGAGGTTAGATGAACACCGAAACTCGACCGCCCCCGTGGCGCTTTATCTATGAATCTCCCATTGTCGGTGAACTGCTTAAACAAATGGCCGAAATAGCTGGTAAGTCACAAGAGAAATTTGGAAAACGACACGGTCTGCTTATCGCGTTACCGTTCGAAGGTAAGTCAGTATAATATTTACTCTTGTTTACGAAACACAACGCGGTGCCTGGAAACTGCACGTCGGAAAAAAAAAGAATGATATTTCGCGCGGGTAAAACTTAATCCGTTGTTACCGATCGAGAATACCGAAAATCGAGTCTCTCGAACATTTCCTCCGCGTACAGACTTCTTTGATTCTTTTTTTTTTATCCTCTCTTTCTCTTTGACATACTTTTTCTGCTTTTTTCTCGTTTCTTTTTTTTTTCTCTTTTTTTTCGTTCGTATTTCAGAGTCTGTACGTAGAACGGAGCCTCTTTCGGTCTTCGGCTGTAGGGTGAATGGTGATCTGGTGGTGGCAGGGTACACACAGAGGATAAACACTAGACAAAATACACGAATCCCCCGAAATGCGCTCGCTGTTGCTCCGATGCGTCGGTCAGCACGCGTCCCGAGCAAATCTTCATCAATGTCGAACAAAGGACACCGACCGTCACGCGTGTAAGTATATTTCTCGATTTTATTTACTCGACTGGTTACCGACCGAGTATAGAATCGCTGCGAGACACTCCCGGTGCTACTTTATGCATTGCAAGGAACAGGTGCGCGAGTAATATGCTCATAACGGTTTATTTAGTTTAGACGCTATGCGACGCGAAGAACGATATCCTATTGGATGACTTTGTTAACGTAAAGCACTGGTTTATCGAATTAGCAAACACTCTAGGTGCAAAGTGTAATTTGCATTTCGAAATCGACTGAAGAGTTTTAATAAAAGGAGTTCTAAAATTATTTGCTTCGCGTATGGCTGGATATTCGAAATAGCTATTAATTTTCTTAACCGAATTTAACACCTTTTAACGCTATTTATAACAATTACAAAACAATTGAAAGAATATCCAAAAGTAATAAAGAATTTTTTTTTAATTGT
>NIJG01000026.1:1125636-1167386 GCA_002201625.1 Euglossa dilemma | reverse complement strand
ATATATATATAGTAATAAATATCTATATATGATATTTAAATAATTATTTCTCAATGAAACGAACAACTTTGGAACTCCTATTTAAGCAAAATTGTTTCATCCGTGATTTTCTGTACTTCTACTTTAATGTTTTAAGAATAAATAGTTGGTTGAAAAAAATTTTTGAATTCTAGTTTCTCAAAAGGGGGGTATTTCCGAAACGATGATTATTCGAAGGAACGTTCGCGAGGCAAGATTCGTCGTATGGCATGAGACGGGACTAAATTGCAAGTAATTAATATCAGACGGTGCACGCGAGGAAGCTCCTTTGATCGACAATGCTACCGAGATGATCAGTGACGCGTTCGGCATTCGGGGGAGGGAGGGGGTGAAACACGAGGAATAGGATGGTTAGAGGGTTGGCGGGGGTTGTCACCCACCGGGGGCTCTCTTGATAATTCAGCTGTCATGGATACACCGGATTGTTTGGCATGGCGGTACAAGTAAATCTAATTCAATCTCTTTTTTTTCTTCCTTAATCTTTTTTTTTTGTCATTAAAAACTCGCTCACGATGGGGAAAACGATGCTCGAGTAACAAGAACCGAGTTCAACGAAAGAATATTTTCGGACAACAACCTTCCCATTTTACTCTTTTCCATTTCAATCGTTATTACACTCAATGAAATAATTATACGGTTTAATTTGAATTCACGATTAAGAAAAATGAAAAACAAAGGACAAATGTTCGAAACTCGAAATCTATCGGTACTTGGTACCTCTCTGCTGTGCGTATTTATCCTCGAATGAAATTTTTCCTCTTTCGTTCGTGTCCGAATTGACGGAAAAACATCGATGCTTTTAATAACTCGATCGTTTTCTTTCTAAAATACAGATGCAGCAAGGCGACGAGATCTGCGAATACTGTGCAACGAAGGATTCCCTCCTACGATATTTTGCCCCATCGTGAAGCTTCGTGGGAAAAAAAAAAAAAAAAAAAAAAAAACTCTTCGGCAGAACCATCGTCCGTGTGTGTTCAAACACGTTGCGCTTCTCGAATGATACGATGCTTCTCTCTCATTTTTCCATGTATATAACACACGCTGCACGTGTGTATATACACATATTCCCGACCTACTTCATGTGAAACACATCGCGGACGCACCGTATGGGCAAAACGAAAAACGTCTCTTCTGAATTAAATCAATGATCTGCGCAGTTCTCGTGGATGATAAAAACGAGGAAAGTAACAGCCGCGTAATATGTCAACGCATTCGAGAATTGTAAAAGGCCAGAAAACTATGACACGCAGCTATACTTTTTCAATTCGTTTCCTTTTGTCAGTTAAACGGTACGTGTATCGACGATTGTCAAACGAGCGAGTCGTTGTCTGTATTATTTTATTCGAATCACTTTTTTTTCAACTCTCAGATTTCACGGAATTAAATATCAAAACAGGAAAAACCGAATGCTTATTTCGGGACTCTCGGAGACTAGAGAAATTGATAAAATTTCATATAAAATCTTCTCAAAAATCACTTGGAATTTCGAGAATAATTGGAGAAAAAAATTTCTCGTAAGAAATATATTTTTCGACCAAGTTTTAATTAACGATTCGGAGATAAGCGGATTGAAACTTCAATTTCACGCGTAGAACGTAACGATAAGAACAAATATAAGAGAATCTTTGAGTCTTCCCGCCGATTGCGATTAACTTTAATTCTCAATTACCAAAACGAAGCCTTGAAAAACTTCGTTCCCGAGGAATCTCTTGCCTCGAGAGCCCGTGAGAGAGAGTCTTCCTTCTTTTCAAGCTAGCCCGTTCTTGCAATCGATACGATTAATAATCTCGCTGTTCGATCGGTTAAAGGAAGCGTCTCTTTGAAATTTCCCAATTAGCCCGCTTTTGACAACGACTGGCTCGCTTTGCCTAAACGCAATTATCCTGTTGGACGTAGTGAAAATAAAGTATACAGAACTAAGCGTTCCTCTATAATATTAGAAATGATTGGCTGAATGTAGAACCGTGTAAGAGGAAGAGATCTTACCTTTCGGTGTAATCGTTCATACGAGCGTAGCTTTGTACGCTGTTCTCCTCAATGAGGAATTTCACGCGCTGGTAAAACGACGCCGTGACGCTGGGCGGCTGTTTCCGGAGAAGGACGTCCACCGGATTATTACTAGTAAGGCACATGATATGATCTGCGCAAACTACGTGCGAGCAGCACTCGCTGTCAGAACAGTCCATCATGCCATCTGAGAAACATCACTTCTTAGATTAAAATAAATCCGCTAAACAGCAGAGGTTAGATTAGACGTTTACGTCTGGATCAATCAATAGCTTTGTTTACGGAGAAAATTCCCATTTCCTTCGGATTATTTGAAATTCCGCAGGAATTTAGGAACCGTGGCTGGAAAACTATTCGGAATTTTGGAAGTTTGACGGAATTGGTTAATTCCGTCGGAATTCCGGGGAAATTTGTTAAGCAGTGGATATTTCGGGAATTTTAGAACGCGCCTCGACGTTTTCGGAATTCTTCCAGGAATTCGATGCAACGGAAATTCGGGAATTTTTTTTCTCGTATTAACCTCTTTGCGGACGAATGTAGTGGTACAAATTTTTTTATTCTTTTTGGAGCGAAATTTGATAAAAATAATTTTAGCATTGGTATCGATATTGGCGTATTTTTTAATTCTTTTTAATTCAGAAAATTTTTAATTGTTATTTTTAATTGTTTAGCGTATACTCGATGTATCTTCGTTTCTCGTCCGCGAAGGATTAAAAGCTATTGAAATTCTACCACGGTCCTCGCAATTTTTAAGCAAGAAATTGATCTGTTAGAGAGACTTGTCAATTGTTCGGAGAATAAGAGGAAATTAGATATTACTACAAGAGAAAATATCGGTTCGTTATGTAGACTCTATCGAGGTGCTTATATTTTTTACACTTACCCTGATCGTTATCAGTAAGGTCATTACATTTCATTTCCAATCGTATACTGCAATCCCTGCCAGCCCAGTCTGTTGAACACTCGCAACTGTATTCGCCATCTTGCAGAGTGCAGAGTCCATGACGACTACATCCGTTCTCGCATCCGGCTGTTAAAAGAACACCGTGATTGTTTAAAAAAAGGAAAGAAATTAATAAGTATTTTAAATTTCTATCGATTTCATTTTTGCATATTTTAATATAATTGTTCTTTTTACACAACTAAACGATGAAAAATATGTAGGAGATAAGCAAACGATAAAATTATAGTAACAGGGCTGTTTAATATTCTTCGGTATTAAATTGAAAGCAATCTTGTACTCCTTTGATTTTTATATAATTTTGCATTTTAGACAGACAATATTGTTCTATATATTGTAACGATGGTAAGGGAATAAGAAGTGATGTAAATGCAAAATAATTACAGCACAAAGATACTACGAAGATACTATATTGAATAATTGTAACTTTAGATTAAGATTAAGTAAAGAAGAAGATAATTTCGAAGTGGCAAAATCCTAAATCCACGATTACCCAGTATCCCGCATTTACCACCGAATGAGAATATCATTATTCACGATTATCACGATTATCGGTTTAATTATCGCAAATGTTATCGACATTTTACTTACGCAGCGTGCAATGTCGACCATTCCATCCTTGGCTGCAGACGCAAGTCCCATTCTTGCATTGACCATGCTCCGCGCAACGTGGATCGCACGGTTTCTGGTCACATTTGGTTCCGGTCCAATCATCGTTGCATCTGAGAAAAACAGTTGAAAAATTTAGCAACTTGCTACGCTATCTCGTGGAACGGAATTTATCGGGGAATCGTAACGACTAAAAATTTAAGAACGACCGTCCAGGAATACCACAAAAATATACACGCGTCCTTTCAGTATGCAAATACGTATTATGACATACCAGTGTTCTACTAACAGACTCGAATCTAACATTCACCGATGCAATATTTAATCCTTTGCAGTCTCTGCATTCTAAAGATGTTAATTAATATATCCATATCGAAGTAAAATAATTTTAAAATAATTCTTAATTTCTTTGCTATTCCTTATTTACCGTTTTAAAACTATCTTTATGACATTTATCGGATTTTATAATCAAAAGTCTTCGAATCATCGTTTCTCTGTAACAAAAAATATCGCCGAGTGCAAAGGTTTAAATAACGAAATATTTACGCTATTTATTAGGAAGAATATAGAATTTTCAAGGTTCGCCTTGGGAAGCAAATCAAAATCCAGCCTGAAAGGATTAAGATATAATTCAGGGCCGTGTTCCCAAGGGGATCTGGACAATTCCCGGCGGCGGATGCGCTCAAGTTTATCGTCCGATGCAAAATTGATTCCCTCCGCGCAGAGCCCTTCAGAAAAGCGGAAAAAGGACACGGGTTCCGCTAAGTTCCGAACTAGTCCTGCCGCAGTGAAAAGTTTTTGCGCTTACAGACGCTCTTTCAGGGAACAAGAGAGGGAGGAACGAGAAAGGCGTCAGCTTTAGAATATGAGAAAGGAGATCCTCTTTCGCGTCCTTGATTCTGACAAAGGGACGCCGGGAAGGGCGGTCGGTCCTTCGAGCCGTGATAAGTTGGCAGCCACCCTAAGACAGAGCCTTTTTCTCGCAATTTTTCACCTCCTTAGCCTCAACTTTCGTACCCCCGATCTCGCCTGACAATTTACTCATTTTTAGCCCCCGCACTCGAACGTCGCCTAGCCTTCTTCTTCTCTCTGCTTACGATTCCGCCGCTTTTATATTTTTTCACCTTCCTTTTTTTCCAAAATCGCGGCTAACTTGCCGCGATAAACTCGCTCCGAGAAGCTTCCGATGCCTCCGAGGTATATCTCGCGCGAAGGGTGAATGGATTTGAATTAATCAAAGTCGCCGCTGTGAAAGTTACCGTTCCTTCGCAGGCGGATTTCTAGGGTGAAAGTGCTGGAAGAGAGAAAGATAACCGAATTGCCAAGTTCCTGTCTCGTATCGATAATAATTTATCATTTCGCGCGACACTGATTCGCATGGGCTATTATCAGATCTGTAGCGGCTATCGTTCTCATCCTCGCAGCTAGATGGATTACAAGTTAAAGGAAGTTCGAGGATTTTCTCGCGAGTATTTGATAAACCGTCCGATTCCAATACCGAACAAGTCTCCTAGCAAGCCATAGACCAAACGCATCCCTTCCTTTTTCCTTTGGAAAAACTTGGAAAACAAACATCTTTACGAGAAGATGTTCTTCACGTATAAACGTAAGATTAGGAAAGAATCGCATTACTGAATAACCAATAAGCATTCGTTATCAGATGCATTGTCCATTTCATGCTATCATACGATAGCAAGAATTGAACATGCTTGCAGAAAACCATGCATAGTTATTCCTATGCATGGTTTTCATATGTTGGAAAACATTTGCACTGCACCACACTTCACCACACTTCACTTTCACACTTTGGGAGGGGGGAGGGTGCACCAGGGCAACGCTAGCGTTGGGGTGGGATGGGGGACGGGGCTGGGTAGGGGCAGGGAGGGCGGGGGTGGGTCGGGACACTAGCGGGGCGCAGCTAGTGGCGAGAGGTCGGGGGGAAACTGCGAGAGGCTACGCACCTGAAAACCTAAAAGAAAGGAAAAATGCATGCATAAGGACATTCTTCAATTTTAAGAAGAGTCCTGTATCAAAAAGATAATGGTAATGCGCTAGCAGCATTCGGAGAAACGCGTGCCGAGATGGGATATTTGTAATCGAGGCAATCAATATCACTTGCGAGAAAGAGTAATCGGTCAGCATCCACCTAGCGGTGGGTGGAGGGCCTATTGTTATTGCATATATGCACGCGTACTTCGCGAAGTAAAGCGGCCTACGGTAAGGGGCTAGAAGACATTCGGCAAGATACAAGCAAAATTCTGCTCGATTGAAACAGCGGTATCGACTGGAGATTGCTCACAACTGTTTATACAATGTATTAAACGACATATTAAACGATATATTAAACGATATAATTGAGAAATTATATTATTAAGAAGATTAAGAAGGTGTGTACAATGAAGAATTATTCTTCGAAAAATTGTCGATATTCGAACTGCTGTAACTTCGTAAAGAAACGTCGTACGACTATCAACTTTGGCTCGTTTTAAAGCTCGGAGTCTGTACTTTAACGCACGTGTACAGTAGATTCTCGGAAATTTCGGAATTTTAAGGAGTAAGATCAGAAAGGAATCGCGTTACTGGTCTCAAGTGGTGCAACACCAAGGAGGAAATAAATGCGTAACATAATATCGAATTAACCTCCTTGAGATGGAAGGGGACACTAAATACAGGGGGCCCCCTTGTGAATGTCCCAATCCCCACAGATCCACTGCAGAAACTTTCGCGTAACCTCGAAACTCTTCGAAGCAACCTAATTTATCTCAATATATATCCGATGTCACCGAGCCGCAGAATCCCCTTCAACTTTTCCTCGCACGCGATATACCCGAAAAGACCTGGACGGTAAGTAACCCGAATCACGACAGGATAAATCTTCGTAACCCCAAACCGAGAGCGAGAAACGGGGTTGAAGAGCCAAGGGGTCGGACAGGCACGCGTCAGTTTTCTCGCCGGATGCAAGCACGCGTCCAGGTAACCCAATTCAAATTCGCCCAGGACCAATAAAGGACACGACAACAGGAAATGCGGTAGTGTAGCGATGCACAACGTGTACTGACTTGCAAAAACCTTGTTCGCAGGTTCCGTGTGGTCCACAATCGAGGCCACAGCTCGGTTGCGAACAGTCGACACCGGTCCAGTGTCCCTCGCAGATGCAGCTTCCGGATTCGAGGTCGTACGTGCCGTGGTCTGAGCAACGAGGCAGACACTGGTATACCTGCTGGTCGACCTGGTTGCACCTTTCACCTTGCCAACCTGCTTTGCAGTAACATTTCCCGGCAACGCAGGCCCCATGGCCGCTGCAGTTCGGATCGGGACAATCAGCTGAAATTTAATATTAATCCCGTCCTTATTTAGGTCACATCCTATACATTTTTAACAACTGCGATAATTTATGCTTATCAAATGTGCAAGAGGATAAATAATATTCGTGTGTGTAGGGAGAAATCTGAAAAATTTGGTATAATATGCAATTAAGAAAAATATTTAGAAATATGTGGAGTAATTATTTGAAACTTCCCACGCTTTTCTGTAGTATTTAACTGGTTTACTATTTTATATCAGATGTAAGAATAATTAACCCTTTGGTAGATACATGAAAGTATTGTAATTTTTTAGCGAAAAATAATTTTAGCTTTGTCATCGATGTCGTAGATATTTTTTAATTCGGAAAATTTCCCTCGATTTGTTTTTTTTAATCGTTCAGTATCGTTAGCTTCGTTTCTCGATCACAAAGAGATACTCTTTACGCATCTAGGATATCTGAATAAAATTTATCCAACCCTGTGAGTTACGAGACGATTCTATCTATCCATAAAAGTCGAAAATTAATACTTAACCTAAAACCTAAAGAAACCTAACTTAAAACTTAACCTAAAAGAATAAAATACTTAACCTAACTCAAAACTAACGACAGATATTACATTCTAACAAATCGTCGGTATTATTGACAAAGTTGGACGAACTATCGTGCATGACAACTATCTCCAATTTTTACCAACGAGCACCTGTCGGTATGAATACACTTAGCGTTATTTTTAAGAATTTAGAAGCGTGTTTGGAAAGAAGGTCGCGGAGGAGGTAGTCGCCGGTGATTGCGCCCTAGGCACCGACGAATGGGCCAACTTTTTAAATTATGGCATCGGAACAATTGCATTATTCCCGCGGATCCCAGCTGCCCCGGGGAAATTATGAAACTTAATTCCAAAGCGTCCCGGCGATGCGTCGCAACGCCACCATTCCGCTTCCTCTGCTTCTGCGCCATCTCTCGTCGGTATTTCCTAACCAATATACAAGCAATGTTTATCGTTGCCCGCCGGTACTCTTGTATCGAACGAGTCGATGAAAATCGCGTTAGAAAATATCGGAATATTTTGAACAGAATTGCATTAATTACGTATAACGCGAACTTGATCGAAAATTATACATCTAAGTATCCATCTTTGCTTTATAATATTTATATATATTTATTCTCCTTTATAATATTTTTTCTGGTGACACAAAGAACGGTTAGGTTTTTTTCGATAGATAATAATCGTATTCTTTTATGCAGGTGTAAAAATCACGTCGTATTTTGCGAAATTGGAATACGCGGCAAAAATGACTTTAGCGCGAAGTGTTAATCGACGTTATTGTCAAGGACCTATAGAATTATGTAACCGTGTAAAGAGGCTTATGTTGAAATTACACGACACCCGCCTTTTTTACCTATAGAAATTCCAGTTTGAAGGGTGAAACTTTCTAGAGTAGTTTCACCCTTCAACCGTTTTCGAAACTGTTATTAATACGAACGCTTAAAATATTCACACTTTGCCGATGAGATATACCAGAAAAAGTTACGAGTGTTCTCTAAATCCCATTAACGATATCGTTGAAAGATATTAATGATCGATTACGAAAATATTAAAAATTGAATTCGATTCGTAAAATCGAAATCATGGAACAATTTTAATTTACGGATTATACAGAGATTGAAAAAAAGCTGCGTAATTATCTTTATCTAAATTCTATGAATTTAATTCAATCCTGATTCGACAATTTCAAATCGTTATGAAAAATCGTAGAAAAAGCCACGTATGATTTGGAAATAAAATATTCGCATCCAGGTAATCACGATTTTAGTAAAAATCGTTGCGTCGGTATGATGTTCTAAAAAATTCAAAATCGTATTTTCGCGTTATAAACTTAGAGTTCTGGCTACCTAATGATCGAACAAATGCATTCCGGATTCCAGTAGACTTTAATGCGAAAGGAATACCCCATGGTTGGTCGAAGAATGATTGGGAAAGAGGCGTTACGACGAAACTGTGGGAGTGTCAGAGACAAAGCGTTCCTCTTCCCGCGAATAATTTCCCCATTCGTTCCAACAACGTCATTTTTCCGAACCGGCTTCCGCGAAATGGCTCTAACAAAGAACACATTCCAGGCGTTTAACTCAAATTTTATTCTTTCCTGAAATATACCGATAAGCGCGTGAATTTGAAAAGGCACGTACGTAACGTAACAAATATAACAAAACCGCAACCGACAGACCTGTATAATATAAAACAAAAATTTCCTTCGTTCCCTTGAAAGCTTTTTCGAATTCTGAAAATTTAAAACGAGCGATCGCTATCGTACAAAATCGCGATAACGTAAAGACCAAAGCAAATCGATTTTTCAAAGACTTTCGCAAACCTCTTTCGTAACGATTAAATGTAAAAAAAGCTTTTTCGAATTCTGAAAATTTAAAACGAGAGATCGCTGTCGTACAAAGTCACGATAACGTAAAAACCAAAGCAAGCCGATTCTCAAAAGATCTTCAAACCTCCCCGAAGAATGAA
This sequence comes from Euglossa dilemma, assembly GCA_002201625.1. Lineage (NCBI taxonomy): Eukaryota > Metazoa > Arthropoda > Insecta > Hymenoptera > Apidae > Euglossa > Euglossa dilemma. The sequence continues at coordinate 1,157,948 of NIJG01000026.1, read as the reverse complement.
ATGTAAAAAAAGCTTTTCGAATTCTGAAAATTTAAAACAAGCGATCGCTATCGTAGAAAGTCACGATAACGTAAAAACCAAAGCAAGTCGATTCTCCAAACACCTTCAAACCATTCCGTAACAATTACGAAGGGATTATAACAATGCTAATAATTATAATAATTTTCATTCGTGTCTCGTTTAACGAGGATCAAAAGAATCGTACGAAGAAAGCTATCGATTGCAAGTTAACCGATAAAACCGCTCGTTTGCAAGTCTGCAATCTATCCCGGGGAACCGTTGGAAAGATGTATAATGTAAACACGAATGCAAATACCGGGTGGGTAAACGCGATACATTTAATACGGCTTGACAGGAGATAGATTTTCTCGACCTAGCATACACAATCTATAGGATAGACTACTCTGCCCACTTAATGAGTTCACACATTTCGAGGAGAATTAAAACGGGGGTGAAATAGCGCGAAACTAATTGTCCGGTTGAATTGTCGCGATGGCTGACCCATATATAAATTCAACGGGGGGACCGTGCATTAATTATAGGTTATACTCAGAGACATACGGGTATATACGAGGCTGGTAGACCAGGGAACGTGCATTACTAATACCTTGAATCTGCCTGGATAGAGGGACGGCAGAGGGCAGGACGTACGGTTGAATTATGGGGAAATTAATGGCGGCGTGACAAATATGAAGAAACAACATCCGACGCAGAAATAGACGCGCAGAGAGGTAAACGTTTCCCCCCCGCGAACCGCTCGCGTTTCCGCTGCTCGTTTTTAACGCTAAAATATGACGCGACGTGGCGCGCATGCGTGCACACACGCTTTCGGTACAATGTCGCCGTTAATGAACTCAAAAGTTGGATCATCTGTCGCGTTTTAGGGGTACATTTGAATCCCGTGTTCCGTCGCCTCTTCCTTTTTTCCCGTCGTTTCCTGCTCTACTGCGTTCTTTTATTATTTCTACGCGTGTATTATGGGGCAACGTTGTCGAAAATCGTTTTAAAATTCTTTTCCTCGCTTAAAGATCTATTATCGACACTAAAACTTCTCATTGACTAATTACCTCGATCGAGAAAAGTCTAGTCGCTTTGTAGAGTAAATAGTACAAGACAATTTTCATTCAATCCTTCGTTTTACAATGTCAAAATTGATTCTCACAGGAAAAAGAGTAATTTTCATCTTGCATAATTTTAAGTAATAGACTACGTTCTTGAATCAAGAGCGAGCAGAAAAGCTAGTGAAATAATCGGTTTTAAAGGGATGTGACTGAGAAATTTAACCCTTTGAAAACAAATGACATAATATACGTAAAAATACTTTTATTTTTCAGACTGAAAGCCGCTTGGAATATAGCGAAAAATAATTTTAGCTTCGTCATCGAAGTTGTATTTTTCAGACTCAAAGCCGCTTGGAATATAGCGAAAAATAATTTTAGCTTCGTCATCGAAGTTGTAGATATTTTTTAATTCAGAAAATTTCTTCGTTTTTCGTCCACAAAGGGTTAACGCAGATTGAGGACATTTACCTAACTGAAATAGCCTGTTATTAACTTTGTTATTAGATAATTCAGAAAATTTCTTCGTTTTTCGTCCACAAAGGGTTAACGCAGATTGCGGACATTTATCTAACTGAAATAGCCTGTTATTAACTTTGTTATTAGATAATTTCATTATGAAATCGGAGTAAGTATTTTGTACTGTGGTTAGAATCATATTTTGAGTGTTGTTTTCTGATAAAACTGGTTGAAATGTCTAAACGAATATATTAAGCGGCAATTATTTGCAAATGTTTGTCCAGACATGCTTTAAACTTACGTTCGTCGCAGAAGGCGCCCTTCCATCCGGGATTACAAACACACGATCCTCTAACGCACTGTCCATGTTGATTGCAATCAGGAACTTGGCAGTCTCCTAACGGTATATCACATTCGGCACCTTTCCAGCCGTCTTCGCAGTGACACATACCCCCGCCATATTGTCCATGGGACGAGCACAGCACGGGGCACACGCTCTTGCTGCAATCTGCACCCTAAAATTTCCATCGATTCTATTATCTCCTATTTCTCTTCTCTCCACCCATAAATATGATCGACGAGTGCCGTTAGCGGCACCATTTCGCGATCTAATCGCTTCGATCGCTGCGTAATTCTTCCCAAATCGCCACGTGAACCAGGCTGATGGATAAATTGAATCGTTACGGTGATTTGATACGATTGTGCGCAAGATTTGTAGCAGCAGATCTTGAGAATCGCGGTTCGCGCGATTTAAACAGTGTTACATTCTTTAGAATTATTGTCGGCCAGAATTGCAGCTTTCCGGAATTATTCATCGACCGAGGNATCTAATAGTAATTCTTTAGAATCCTATTAAATGGCGACTGAGACTCACCTCTCGAGTGCAAAGGGTTAATAACAAGCAAAGATTAAATTTTTGTTTTTACCTACTGTTATAAACGTTTAATGTTACAAAACGCGAATATATCCTGCAATTCATGTGTGTTAATGTATAATGTAATCCTTGGTGATATAGACGGAGCGACACGTTCTTGTGAAGTGCCATATACCGTTGCAACAGTAATTTATCATATTAATCTTACAGTTTTTAGTTTGCAATCAATTAATGGAACATTAACGTTAGTATAGTTATATATTTATCCAGCTGAAGCGTATATTCTACCTGTCCACTTGATCCCGATTAAAGTGACCCCACCTTGCCTGTTATATCACAGGTATTTCACCTCATCAGTCGAGGACTAACAAGGGGAGCGGCATAATGTACAGGTCAACGATTTGACTGAAATTTAGTATACAGTACACATCATATATTACAAAAGACTATATCGAACGTACAAGGTACACCATTCGAATTTCATAAGAGCAATATTTGATGTCAAAGCGATCCAAATATGTTTGATGACACAATTTACGGTAGAAGAAAGGAAAGCTTTCAATCCGTTTCGAGTGCACCGAAAACAAAATTTGCTATGGACAAAAAATGCTGGTGTGACAACAAATAAAATTAACACAGGTACACTTATAAAATCTCTTTCATCTCATGATGATACTAAATTTCTCGCAAAATTTTGCTCGATTCCACTAAGTCTATTTCTCGCTGCTCGCATTAACTAAACTTTTCAAGAAACCCTAGAATACGCACCTGATACCTTCAATTCGTTTCAAGTGCACCCGAAAAATAAAATTATCACGGACAAGAAATAAAATTAACGCATCTTCGATTTTATTGTAGGTATACCTATAAAATCTCTTTCATTTCATAATAATACTGAATTTCTCGCCAAATTTTGCTCGATTCCACTAAGTCCATATCAGCCAGCCGTTTCTCGCATTAACTTAATTTTTCAAGAAACCCTAAGATACGAACCTGATACCTTCAATTCGTTTCGAGTGCACCCGAAAAAAGAAAATTGTCACGGACAAAAAATAAAATTAACGCATCTCCGATTTTATTATATATACACCTATAAAATCTCTTTCATTTCATTATAATACTGAATTTCTCGCGAAATTTTGCTCGATTTCACTAAGTCCATCAGCCAGCCGTTTCTCGCATCGACTTAACCTTCCGAGAAACCCTAGGATACGCACCTGATACCCGTCGATGCAGTCGCACTTGCCGAGATAACACGATCCTCTTCCGGAGCAGTCGTTGGGGCAGGTAGTCGATACGCCTTCGGCCTCGGTCACAACCAGGGTCACCTTGTACGACTGCAGCTCGTCGTTGTAAACGGAGAGAAACCAACGACCGGTGTCGAGATACTGAAGCAGGCTGACGTTCACCATCATCGGCTCGACGATGGTCCTCTTGATCAGCACGTGCTGGTAAGACCGATTGTCGCTGGACCGGGCCTCCGTCGCGGCTGTTTTCATGAAACTGACCGCTTCCGAGCTCGTGTCTCTCTTCAGCCTGTGATCCACTCTGCCGCCCTTCACGAACTCCACGAAATCGTATTGCGTGACACTCGGGGCGACGTTTCGTCTTCCGTAGACAGCGAAGTTCGCGCCCCAGGGCAGAGTGAGGTTCAGTCGGATAAAGGCAGGCTGCTTGTTTCGGAACTCGGTGTTCCAGAAATGGTACGGCAAGATCACGGCCGAGTGGGCCACGTTGTACGCCTGCAACTCCAGCACAGCCGGCCATTGCTGGGCGGATTGCTGGATCTGAGGGTCGATTTGCTGGTCGCCAGCGCTATCCGACGCACTCGAGTGCTCTGCTGTGCTCGTCGGCAGCGATTCTGCGGAATAAAAATAATTTCCTTATCTGTTCGACTTATCTTTAGCGTCTCTCGATTATATCTTACGGAAAAATTTGACTTTTCAAGAGCTACGGAGATTTATTCGTCAGGTATTCGTATTAACTCTTCGAGGTACAGAATTTCAAAAAATAAAATAAACTCACGTTGCGCGGGAATTTAATTGCGTTTTGAATTAAACAATATTGGCACTTTTTATTTAAAAAAAGTATCGCATAATGTAGACACGTAAAGAAATGATAATAATTCAATTCAGTACCCATTGTTGATTTTTTGTGCTCTATATGGAAATATGTTTTCTATATAAAAAAAAACAAGTCGCATTAGGAAACCATATGAAAAAATATTTTAACTCTTTTTTATATAATATATCTCCGAACTTCAACTATATATCATAAACTTATAATCAGATTTTTTGGAAAAGTTCGTCGTAGCGAAAGACGTTAAAGACGTAGACGTCTACATTCTTGTATCGCGTGCAGAGAAGCACGTTGACCCGAGCGAAAATACGAAATTTCCCGCCAATTTCGTCACGAAACGTTCGCCAGGGTATTTAACTCGGCAGACTCGCGACAAATATCCGAACGGCGTAACTCGAGGAATACAGGTACGCATCAGAAGCGATATTATTCTCGGTGTGGCCATTGTATGGTTATATACGAGAGGGCCGATATCAGGCCAGGGGAAGCCATTCGAACGTGGCAGACGCCTCCCAAAAGCAATTACCGTGAGACGTCGTACGCCGGAGTATTTACATCATGCATAGTGGATGCAAATTGATACCGCTCGATATTTACCTTCGGTGGGTATTTGCGTTGATATCGGGTCGTGAACGTGCGCGTTCTCATGAGTGACAGCCTTCACGTCTTGGACCACCACGCATTTCGTGCTGTCTATCGGCCGCATCGAGCTCACTGCTGAAAAGAAAACAGAGTTTCCCCTTTAACCATCGAACAGTCTATGCCTCACAGCGGTGTGTCAATAATAATCCGTAGAACGTCGTTTCTCTTTCGGCTTAAACGCATTTCTTTTTCTATATAGCGCTCGCGTCGTGTTTCCATCTCTTCTGCGATAATTTTCAGATGTACGCGTTCGTTTTACGTAACTAAAACGAGTAAAACGCGACGAGTCACGTCGTATTCAATATTTACTCGTTTAATAATGAGTTAACCGTGTTTGACGAGTATACTCGTCGGTATGCGTAAAAAGTAACGACCATTGGCTGTTCAAATTGTAATTTTTGCGAAAAACGAAACAAATTTTCAAATTTCGTGACTCTGACTAGACGCTGAGTCTATTGATGGTTGCTGGCCGGAAGTTAGCTAGCTATCGAGTGATGTAAATGCTAATTTTTTATGTTAGAACCATCGCTGATATTAGACAAATGCCGCGGTGCCTAAAAAACAATTATTTTATTGGCAATTTTATAAAATAAACCTTTCTTTTTGATCCAATATCTCAACAGCGACGCTTACTCTGTGATCGACGAGTATACTCGTCGTTGCTCGATTTCCGTGACTCATATACGGGACTTAAATCATTTATAACGTTCTAGATTTTCTCGACTCACTCAATATTTAGTTAGATTATTATTATCATTATTTGTGCGACGACTTTAAACCCTTTGCGGATGAATGTTATAATACACGTGAAAATTTATTTATTTTTTCCAGTGAAAACTGGTTGTAATACAGCGAAAAATAATTTTAACATTAGCATCGACATTGGGAATATCATTTAATTCCAAAAATTTCCCTCGATTGGTTATCTTTAATTATTTAGCGAATACTTGATGTGTCGTTCACTTCGTTTCTCGTCCGTAAAGGGTTGACTTTATTAAACGAAACTTATCTCCTTGCCAGTTGTCGGAGTTTAGATTGCTCGTTCCTTGGAGAACACTCGATATTGCAAAGAATGTCATTGCAGACTCAAATCTCCGAGTTGCTCGCTTACAGCGATATTACATCGTAAGGAAGTTTACGGCGCTACCTGCCTGGGCCAGCTTTCTTTATAAAACATATACACACACACGGGTAGGTCGGTGCAACAAAGGCTCACGCAATCAGCTTGTTATAGTCTTAATGTAGGTAGCCGCCAGTTCGGACAAAATAGCACGGTAACGCGACTCTTTTATTGCGGTAGGAATCAGGAAGAGGGCTTTGGCCGAACGTCCCGCGGTGCCCTAATGGCTTCATAAATTCGAACAATCGCTTTCGAATTACGATGGGACACTAGATTTTCCCCGGTCGCGGCATCTGGCGGTAACTTTTCAAGACAGCGATCCGAATGACAAAGACCGCGCCTCTGTTTCCGCTTTTAATGCGCGCGCCGGTAATTGCTCGCTAAACATGGCCGAACCGGCTCTGTTTGCGAACACAATGCGCCAGTGTTTTATCGCGTCGATATAAACATATTACACGGAGTTTCGACCTACGGTATTCCTTCAATTTTTTATTCAATTTTTTATTTAATTTTTAATTCTTAAATTCTGAATCACGTTGTGATTTTATTAGCTACCATTATATCAATACACCAAGGATAAAATTGTAAATCCTTTGCGGACAAGAAACAAAGATAACGGGACACATTCGATGGATACTAAACGATTGAAAATAATAAATCGAGGGAGATTTTGTTGTTATATAGGTTATGATATAAAAGCAATTCTTTATATGAAAATACGTGAAAATTTTCGTTATTGCGTGCAAATTTATTGCATCGACTAAACTTTCATCATTGTACCTGAATATTTGTTATAAAACCGAGACGATATATATGCAACGCGTTAAAAGTTTCAACTGTAAATTATGTACATGTGTATATATCGCACGATTTGACGGTGAAGTAACCGTAAATTATTCGTAAGTACTATTTCTCAGTTTAAATAGCGATAATTTTAGTTACAAACGACTGTCGTTTAGGTTGACAACGGACGATCTTTGTTACAACACCGCCATGTTTGCGACAACGTTCTGCAAATACAGTTTCAGAAACCGATATTGTTTATGTGCAATTCGACTTTAATGGGGTTGTAAAAGAAGTAGGCCACTCGATACTCTTTCACGGAGGTCTATACGCGCACGCAACTTATTTATGAACGAAACATTAGCTCGAGATTGAATAGGGGACGTAAATTTTCGCGGGAAAAGTTGAAACTGCCGGTATAACGGCATTAGAACTGCTCGAATTAAAATGTTCACCGGTGGGAATGCGAAAAAATGTAATTAGATGTAGAAAACGCGGCCGAAAGTTTAGCCATCTCTTTTATTTTATTCATCTACTTTCTTTCGTTGCAGATCTACCTAGCTGAAGAATGCGAGATGAACTTTCGGGAATTTTCATTTTCAGGTATTTCTTTTCGTAGAAAAGAAACTCGCGATTTTATTAATTTCATACTAACAGGATATCTTTCTTTATATGAAAACTTCGCGGTTTTAAATGCTTATCTCCTTGGAAAATTCGAACAACGAACCGTACACTTTTCGGATATTATTACACCCGTATAATTCTACGCAAAATTCGAGCCAAATTGGTGACCCGAATTTCAGGTATTCTCTCGTAGATACCCGAGTACGTACTATAGTATCATAAACCTAATTCCAGAGGAATCTCTCTAATTTGTCAAAGTGATATTTCTTCAAAGGATTTTCGCAAATTAATCTTTCGCATTTCTAAACGCGTTAATCTCGCGTAACGTCGAATCTATTATAACGCGACGAGTTAAAAATATTTGATTATTAAATTAATATCGCACAAAGTATTTCTTTCTTTCTAACTATTACTCGACCAATCGGATTTTAATCCTCCGATAAATAATTAAGCGTAAATTTCTGTATTTAAATAAAAATATCGCGTTAAATAAATAATAAAAATAACGCAATTACGATAAACCTATTTTCACGCGACGAGGACAGATAGCTCTCTCTTTCAAGTTTTAACGCCCTATCTTCCATTTATATTAATGTCCCGTGGACAATAAAAGCGTAGATCGATCAAATTTAAAAGCGGTACGACGAATCTCACAATAAAATCCTTATCCACAGCCAAGAATTATCATGGCTGAATTAATTCTCTATCCCGGTGGTCGCGTCCACTCGCAGCGAATTAATTACGCGGGTTAACGAGACTTTTTAAAAGCGGACACCCCCACACCCTTCGCACCCCTTCTTCGAACCCCTTCTACTCGCAATACAACGTGTCTAACGACCTCTTGGCTTATCTATACGTCTCGTTGCTTTCGAGCTCTCGGTTAATTGAATTCACGCATTACCATCTTCCGAGCCAAGTGACAAATAGAGAACCACGTCCTGATGATCGATATTTTAATATTCATCTATAAACGTTTCCTTTGCTTCTGCTTTCTAGATCCTTCTGCTTCTTCCTTTCATCCCTCATTTTTTTATTTTTTTATTCATCTCGCATCCCTTATTGAGTGTGAAATAATATTCGCGAGTGCAAAGGCCGCGTGGTTCTCATTTACAGCGACGAAAACTGTCAAATCGTATGAGAGGGTCCCTGTCATACCGACGGAGACGGTAACTTGCGTGTCGGGTAATATTAAGTTTATTTTTATAATTTTAAACGAACTTCTTTTTCCGCTGAAATAAATTATATTAGATGGGGGAAAAAAAATACATATAAAATTATAAAAATAATGGATTTCTTTTTCTCCGAGCTAATATTTCCTTTTCCGCCTGATATGCCTGTATTCATGGGCCGGAAAATAGAATTGCCACGTGCGTGGCATCGCAGCAGCGTGTTCCATTAGCGAGGCCACGATTGATATGTATATTTGCCGAGTCGTCCTTTGATTGCAATCTGTTAACGAATCTCTGTTTCGAGATAAAAATTATTCGGTTTTATAGGTTATCATTTGACATCGATTCTTCCTTACGATATAATTGGTTGTCAGTTTATTTCGGCGATATAGTAATTATTATTATTATTATTATTATTATTATTATTATTATTCATACGTACCTACTTAATAAAATAATCACTATACTTGCTTTAAGTACAACTTGAATAACGTTAAGAGAGATTTTCCTAACCTCGTTTCCTTTTATTTTCTCTTTTTCTTTTAAGGCATAAAATCTCTAGGATCCAGGATACTCAATTGGATACGCAATTTGTTTATTAAATCATACTAGTAGCCAAAAATTTCTAGTATTAATAACGGTATACCTAAGGTGTACCTATATCCCTAGGGTTTTCTGTATACCCACATCCCAATTTCTAGGGACATTTGTCCTATTCAAAGGTAAAGGAAACCACGTATTTTCGTTACGAAAGAAAAGACGAGTTTAATTCGAGAACAATTACGATATTGACAGACTTAACGTAAGTTAATTAAATCCGTTAATAAAAATCGACTGGTCCCGTAAACCTAGCTTAAATCACGCAGCTGAGAAACAAAGGTGCGCAAAAACACGAAGCTATTATTCTCAATCAAAATTCTATATCGACTTTATCGTACGACCAGCGATCGATGCACCCTTTTCGAAAAACGAAAAAAAAAGCTGGAAAAAAAAAAGAAAAAGCTGGAAAAAAAGGGAATCCAAGAACGAAGCGTGCAACTCCAATTACGACTTTGATTCCACGCGTCAGCGGTGACAGATAAATTACCATCGGTGGATGGAAAAGCACGCATGCGACCTCTATCTGGATGGTAGTTGCGCGCGCGCACGAAAATCGACTGACTCGGCCCGCGGATAACCCTGCCCTGCGAAATAACTGGAAAAGAAGCAGCGTCCCCGCGAGATCGACGCTGCTCGTTATGTAACTATCGTTGGAAATTGAGTTGCAGCCAACTGTGAACTGACCTTATTTTCCGAGCATCAGCAGCAATCGCGGGGCGTCGTTTTCCTTCCCGTTCTACGTCCATCGCCAATCACCGCTTCTACGTGCGTTACATCTGTTACGTGTGTTACACGCGTTCTATTCTCACGCGTGCACCAGCACGCACAAGCAGGTGTGATTTCGAATTAAGGCAAGCAACGCGGAAGACACGTTCGGTGAATTTTATTTTATTATTCGTACGACGAACGGATTGAAATTCCAGGTAGCGAAATGAGAATAAGATTTGGAAGTTAGGCTTTCTCTGTGTAATATGGAACTTGTAACGAGACGATTAATTTTTTTTAAATTAGAAGGTAAATTCTGCGAGATGGCGGAGACGGTGAACTTTCGACGACAAAATCGCGGGAAATTTGAAATGAATCGGTGATTTCGGATTAAAACAAGCAACGCGAAGGATACAGTGTGTGAGAATTTTATTTTATTATTTGTACGACGAATGGATTGAAATTCGAGATAGCGAAATAGGAAGATTTTGTGATTAGGATTTCTCTATTTAATATAGAACGTGTAACGAGGTGATTAATTAATTTTTTTTAATTTCTTAGGTGGCTATTATACGTTCTTAAGTAGAAAGTATATGAAATTTTCGGAGACAAACGCGGTAAAAGCGAAACTCCGCGAGATGGCGGAGACAGTGAAGTTTCATCATCAAAATCGCCGGAAATTTGAAATGGGTTGAAGGATGAAACACGCCCCCTTTCCTTCCCGCCGCCAGCTCTGTTCTAGCACCTTGATTCACCCCTTGATTCGAGACAGGGAAAAGGTGAAGTCGGCTGAGAACGACAGGCAACTCGATCGACGAGAGCAAAGGAACAACTTTTTCAATTATATTCCCTCGGATCGATAGAGCGATTCATTCCCGAGAATGATTCCCGGATTATCGAAGGATTATCCGCTCTCCCGTGCCCACCTTACGCTTCCGCTTTCTTTCCCTGCGTTTTAATGAAATGTTTACCATCGATCCGCGTATCGTTCCTCCTAATCCGCTGATACTGGTATAATACGTTTTTCCGCTGATGTTCCCGAAACAAAATCAAGTCACTGGTCTCCTCGATCTTTTCTATGCAAGTTGAAATAAGTTCGAGAATTCGGAAAATTCGCAGCATCGAAAGAAACGTAGAATTTAATTTACCGATTAATTTACAAATTAATTTCCATACTTTTGTAATTGCGCTTTTAGGTTTGAGGAACTGAGGCAATAACGGAAGATGGTACTGGTACATTCTTTCCTAGAAAATGGAAATGAGTATAGAAATTTACCGATTAATTTACAAATTAATTTCGATACCTTTGTAATTGTGTTTATGGATTAGGGGAACTGAGGTAACGGAAAATGGTACTGGTACATTCTATTCTAGAAAATGGGAATAACTACAGAAATTTACTAATTAATTTACAAATTAATTTCAATACTTTTGTAATTGTGCTTTTAGGTTTGAGGAATTCAGGTATTAACGGAAGATGGTACTGGTACATTCTATCCTAGAAAATGGAAATAAGTACAGAAATTTACCGATTAATTCACAAATTAATTTCGATACTTTTGTAATTGCGTTTTTAAGATAGGGGAACTAAGTAACCGAGAATGGTACTGGTACATTTCTTCCTAGGAAATGAAAATAAGTACAGAAATTACATAAAATCCGTATGTACGTATTATATCAAACTAAAATTATAGCCAAGTTCTGATCCACATATGAAATTTAAATTATCGCTAAATTCTGATCCATATATTAAATTAAAATTATCGCCAAGTTCTGATCCACATATGAAATTTAAATTATCGCTAAATTCTGATCCATATATTAAATTAAAATTATCGCCAAGTTCTGATCCGTGTTTCTAACGCACAGGAAAATTTCAAATTCTCATAGACCATTATCCATAATACACTGGAATGGAAGAATCCATTCCGCAGTGACGTGGTACGCCATTAAACGACACTCGCGATCACCAAATATCTGATTCGGTCGTTTCTGCGGTCAAAACATAAAGTATTTTCCTCTTCGCTGATTTTACGACCAGGCTACATCGACATTACTATACATCCAATATGGACTATGGATCTAAGTTAAAGTTATAGAAGCTACATTGTCGTAGCACTAAGATAAGTCAAACATCTTGGATTCCCTTTTTCTTATATCATATATTAACACAGAACTACCAAAGGAGTCAAAATGACTGTTCTCAGATATTTTATTTTTACAATTCCTGAGAACATACAGACTACTTTTCACAAAATTTTTCCTTACTTTCATTCGGATCGAGACACAATTGTTATTCACTTTCCTCGTACCACTACGATTATCTTCATTCGCGAAAAATATATTTAGATACTCATTATACGTAGGTAGTTCTAGCGTTAACGTTATTTACAGGAATCCGGACGCAACGGTGCCAGAAAAATGAATTAAAAACGATGCGGAAATTACCCCGCGAGTCCGCCGATTAATTCGATTCGAAGATTCGGAAATTCCATCGGTAAATTCTCGCAGACGCGGAATTCTTTCGGGATCGTAACGCCGGCAGCGTCGAAAAGCGGGAGTTTGCCAAGTAAACTTTGCCGTTGAATCTAACTAATTGATCTCGAAAAAAAGCTTTCCTATTCTTCCCTCCTCGCAACTTCTGGCCATCGTTGCGAATACCGTCTGCATGGATGTGATTTAATTTCCAGGCATCCTGCCGGGACAACGATAGAGCGGTCCCCTTTCTAATTTATTAAATGGAAAGGTATACGTGGATGTTGGTACACACAAAGGTACACGTTGTGACGCTTAACCGCGCGTTAATACCTCGGGGGGATAAATCTGGAGCACGAAACCGGGGAAAAAAATATCGTATAAATATAAGTTGCCTACGAGATAACTTCTCCCCTCCTTGTTTTTCTTTTTTTCCCCGTTTATCGGCGCATAGCGAATTAGAGAAAGTGCCTGGCCGATTTTTGCAACGCTACACGCGCGCGCGATTTTATTTACGAACGAGACATTAGCCTGAGATCGAACAGAGGACGTAAATTTCCGCGGGAAAAGTTGAAACCGCCGGTGTAATTGCGTTAGAACTCCTCCAATTAAAATGTCCACCGGTGGAAATGTATAAAAATGTAATTAGACGTAGAAAATGTGACGAAAGTTCAACGATCTCTTTTATCTTTATTCCTCCGCCTTTTTTTTCTCATCGCAAACGTATCTGCTAAGGAATGTGAAAAACGAATTACGAAGACAGAAAGTATAATACATTTTTTCCGGTACTCCATCCTGGAAGAGGAACTCGTCGAGATTTTATTAACCGATATTTTTCTTCTTCCTTTATTAATGCAAATTACAGAAAGTGTTCAGAGAATCTTCGCAACACGTTCCAACATTTCGCGGATCGGATTTGAATAATTTGTCGTACGTGGTTCCTGTAAAATGTGAAATTATAAAAAGGAAATTTCATCGCGTTGCTATGTTTGATTTCTGAAACGTTGAAACTTCCGATTTTTTTACAATTTTCCAATAGTTACCGTGAGTTACGAATTTTCGTGTTATTTTTCTGTTATTATATTAAACGCTTGGTATAATCCTCTATTTAACGAACTACGGAAGCAACGTTTTAAAATATACATTCGAGATCCCGACATTTCGAAGTTGTTATCTTACTCGGAGAAAGAATATCTTCCTTTCGGTTACCTAACTTTCAAAGAATCCATATCTTTTCGAAATTCCCGCCATACGGGTATTTAAAATTACACTCGTATAAACAACTGTTCCTCGGTCGCATTTTTCTTCGCGAGTTCACGTACAGCCGCAGCGATAACTCGGAGGATCTGCGCAGAAATCAAAACATTCGCGGCGTTGGAGGGAAGAAAAATGGCGGCTGCAAAGAGGCGATTCGTTTTCTCCTCGAGAAACCGTGTCTTCCGTGAAACGGCTCGATTGCTCGTTCACGATTTCGCGAAAAGGAGCGGCAGCAAAAATTCGTTCGCGATTATTAATAGCTGACGATTCGAGCGGTTGCGGCATCAACAACAAATACATCGAGCACGACGGAGTAACGAGAGCGATATTTAAAGCCGCGGGTCGAAAAACTCGAGTTGTCTCGATCGATCGATAGCCCACTCTCTCTCTTTCTCTATCTCTCTCTCTTATTGCTCGTCTGCGGAAATTATTAAGCTGGTGCATTAGACATGTCATTTTCCCGGATGAAATTTCGCGGTTGAAATTATGGCGCTCGCTTTGTATAATTATTTTCGGATCCTTTAATATTTACCGCCGATTTCCAGTAATTAATACTTTTATTAACGCTGTGACAGCGGTCGCTGTGAATTTCGAAAGTTAATATAGACGAAATATTCGTGCTAATAGTTCGTATAATTTTCGCAAAGTCATTTCTGAGAGTTAGGTTGCTAACGAAAGTTGCGTTGTAACGTATAGTATGTAATATATAGTAGTATACAGGTAACTCTCCTATAACACGGTAGATAAGTTCCTAGAAAATCCTATATCGCGTGAAACCGTGTTATATAGGGTCCAGAGGCAAAAAGAGGATTGTCTTCTGAAAATTTAATGAAAATAAATATTTTTCTTTAATTCTATATAATTGATAATTTGTTTATACATTTTCACGTAAAACTATTATAGTTCATTATCTTTTCTGTCGTTATTTTAAGGTAACTTAGTTTCTAAACGTGTAATTTTTTTATCGTGTTAGAACGAATCCGTGTTGTAAGATACCGTGCTGTAGAAGGACTAGCTATATAATATAACTTATATACTAAACATTCGAATGTGCGAATAAAATGGTATAGGCGAGAAGGAAGAAGTTTAGTAGGAAGATATGAACCACGGTGGCGCTAGTGTGTTATGGTTGTCATAATGGTACAAAATGCATCAACCGAATATATTTAATTCTTCGTGGTATTCAAATACCTTTGAAGGAAGAAGTTTAGAAGAAAGATATGAACCACGGTGGCGCTAGTGCGTTAGAATTATCATAACGTTACAATGTTGGATTAACCGAACATTTTTATTTCTTCGTGGTATCGGAATACCTTTGAAAGAAGAAGTTTAGAAGAAAGATATGAACCACGGTGGCGCTAGTGTGTTAAAAGTTAAAAGTTCTCATAACGGTACAAAACGCACCAACCGAATATTTTCATTTCCTCGTGACACTGCACGATATTCGAATAACCTTTGTCACTCATCGACGATATACCTTTGTGATAAATATACCGCAAATATCGATATTACGTGGAACTTTTCCCTTCGCTACGCGTATATCTCGTAGCTTTCCGCGTTTTAATTTCTCCCGTGCATTTCACCGGCGAAAGTGTCGGTTAAAATACGTTGGTTAAATTAAGCCAAGTAGGATACACCTAAAAGGATGCGTGCAATGTCGGTAACTCAGGGAGATATACGAAATTCGTTTGTGAAAACACGTGAAGAATTCTCGGCGACACTGGCCAGTCAGAGAAATCCGGAACCGTCTGGAAGGCTAGGAAGAAGCAGAGGGAACCATGGGCGAGGAAAGGGGCCGAGAGAAAGGGAAAAGCAGAGGCGTGGGTGTGGAAGAGGGTAGTTTGGATGCAGTAGCAAACAGGCAGATTGGATTCCCGACTCGATTTACCGGAATGCAGAAATAACAGCTGGCGAGGTCTCCTCGAGGCCGATCCGGCTTTGCAATCTTCTCCTCTTTTCTTTCTTCCGCTTTTCAGACACGCGAGAGGAAGGGACACGAGGCGTCGGAAGAGGAGGAAGAATGCAGACGGTAGATTCGAGGGACAGTCCAGTAAGGGTGACTCCAGGATGTTTTATATACAGGGTGTCACATTTAAATGTCCCCTACGAAATTTCGGCACGTTTTTACCATTTTCCAGAAAATTCAACCAGAGTTTAATCCTATCCAAATATGCAAAATTTTCGGATATTAAACTTCCTTTAGCAATATTCTCGCGTGTTATAGAGATACTGTGTTTTTCTCTAAATATTATTGAGATTAGAGCAAGATCCTTTGAAATATTTATTATATATTACAGTCCAAAAAGGGTGACTCCAGGATGTTTTATATACATGGTGTCACATTTAAATGTCCCCTACGAAATTTCGGCTCGTTTTTACCATTTTCCAGAAAATTCAACCAGAGTTTAATCTTATCCAAATACGCGAAATTTTCGGATATTAAACTTCCTTTATCAATATTCTGGCGTGTTATAGAGATGCTGTGCTTTTCCCTAAATATTATCAATATAATTACGAACTCTGAAATGAATAAAGTATTGTTTTCAATGACTTTAATATTATTATTTACACATCATTGTAACATTTAAAGTCTGACACTTCAAAATATGACGAGAATAAGTTCGAAATTCCGGTTCATGTTCACACTTAAAAAAAGTAGAAGTGTTAATGGTTAAATTTCTTTTATTAATATTGTTACAGAGATGATGTGTTTTTTCCGTAACAATTATTGGAACTAGAGCAGGATTTTGTGAAATGTTTCAATTTTATCCACCAGAAAGTAACATCGTCTATCTCGTCCTGCAATTCATTTCGGAACGCGCATGCTGGCCGAATTCACGAGTATTTCACAATGTACGTCTATTGCTAAAGGTATGTCACCTGGTAGCAAGTTACGAGGTCCTACCATCCTTAATTCAAGTGGTTGCTCGTGATCGTGTTGCACTGGTCCAAATTTGCCTACCCTTCGGTTCCCGGTGTTGGCCATATACTGGTACGTCCAATCCAGTCCTACCAACCTAACCTATCCATTAACATAGGCCACGTAGCCTATGCTTAATCGACGCCCAATTCCCGCAACCGTAACGAATAAGACGATCCGATCGCTAAAAACAAAATATTCCTAATCTTTGAATCTTTAAAACAGAAATTGGGGAAGCGAAAGACATAAAGGAAGCGTAATAAAGAATTTTTCATTCGAAATTCTCGCCAATACTCACTAAACGAGTACTTCGAATAATGTTCGGACAGTTTCGTAAGTAGAAACATCGATCATTGGTCAGACAAGTCGCATACCGAACCGTAACCTATATTTAATAAATTTTCACCACTGATTTAATTAAATTTCCATGATTTTTCCGATAACACGATCGAGATTTTACACAAGCAGTTATCTACGCGAATTTTATTTCTTCCCGAGATCTATCATAGGAAAAATGGTAAGAAACCAAAGAGCTTTTATCACGAACTGTATACTCGTCCGATAACGAAGTGTTACGAAGAACTTTTAATTCGAAATTCCCGTCAATATTCACTAAGCGAGTACCTTGGGCAATGTTCAGACAGTTTCGTAAGTAGAAAGATCAATCATTTGTCAGACAGGTCACACACCGAACCGTAACCTGTGTTTGCTAAATTTCCACGACTGATTTAATTAAATTTCCACGATTTTTCCCCGATAACACGATCGAAATTTTACACAGGCAGATATTTTACGCGAATTTTATTTTTTCCTGACGTCTATCATAACCAAGTCGCACACGGAACCGGAACCTATATTTAGTAAATTTCCACGACTGATTTAATTAAATTTCCATGATATTCCCGATAACACGATCGAAATTTTACACAAACAGTTATCCTACGCGAATTTTATTTCTTCCCGAGGTCTATCATAAGCAAAGCGGTAGGAAACCAAGGCGCTTTTACCACGAACTGTATACTCTTCGGGAACAATGGGACGTATCTCTACCCTTGCTTCCTTCTTTGCCACGAAATCCCCTTTATTCGGTCCGCGCCTTGGAAAAGATAAACCGTAATTCCAGCACAACGAAGACCTTGACCGCCAGAGAGAGCTTCGGATCCAGGGATTTGTCGGCTTGGGCCGAATGCAAAAACGCAATTCCGTCAGTCCACCGCATCGCCGCCGGAGGGAGCCAGTGTTTCGCGCTGATAACGGGCAGGCGTTAATTTCTCCAGCCGGTTTCCGGCTTTCGTCCTCTCCCTTCTCTCTTTCTCTCTCGCTCTCTCTCTCCACCGGCGATGCAATTTTCGTGTAACAGCGCCGGCTAAGCTACTCCTTCTTCTCTCCCTGGATTCTCTCTCGCCCTCTGCCGCTCTTTGATCTCGCGTTTCTTACGTCTCCTCCAGACTACCGCGCGGAATAGTTAATCAGCGGGTGAGCCGGCAGGAAGTTGCGAAAGTTTTATTGCCAAGTGCTCGCGAGGCGGCTTCCGAGTGTTGAGAGTGCGTGTTGTAGGTCAGTTTTAGAATGTGTGGTTTCTAGAGTGCGAGAAGTTACGTTCGCTTCAAGCGGCAAACGTTTAATCCCGGGATATTCTTTTTGAAGATGCACGTTTTACGCGGAGGTTATCGAAACTGGGTAAACCGGAATACGTTTAGCGTTAAAGAGGAGAAATGTTTTCGAGAGAAATTATTTTTTTTTACCTTGTAATTAAATAGTTGGTTATTATCGAATTAAAATGAAGTTGATATTATATTTTGAAATGATGGTATAATGGAAATACAATTGACGTGGGAATTTGTAGGTGTTATCTTTTAATAAATAAAACGCGAAATTTAACAGTAGAACTATTGACCTATAATGAGTAGCTAAATATATATTTCACGAATGAAGATAATTGCGTTTCGAACCGAATGAAAGTAGGCAAAAGTTGTTGTCAAAAGCAGTTTGTATGTTCTCAGAAATTATAAAAATAAAATATTTGGAAAGAGTCGTTTTGACCACTTTGGTAGTTAAAAAAGTTGAAATTCGAAATAAATTTCGTTAAAATAAAAAAAAACGTTTGAGATTTCCGTGACCGAGTCACGAAATTTATAAATAAACATTATCAAGGAATAAAAAGAGGGAAAAATAAAAATAGGATCTTAACTGTGTACTCTACATTGCACCGTCGTAAGGACGAACCGCTCAAGCCGGTCCCATTTGAGGTTAATGCCCATCGTGGAATAGAGGGATTTTCTTTGAATCGACCTCATAAGCTCCCGAAGATCCTAAATTTATTGCCAGTAAAACCCGATACGAATCGTCTGTACATTTCAAAGACGCAGTTATAGCGGCGGACATGTTATTAAAGAATAAAGTAGCAACGCCATCTTCTAATTAAATACTCTGCGACTAAAAAATGTTTCACATCGATTTATATTCTATTTACGTTATTTAACATTTTTATCGTATATTTATATACATAACACAAAAGAAACTGAAAGCAACATTAACTTTTTATATAAGTTTAATATAAACGCAACTTAAACACGAATTAAACAGTAACTATAACAGAAACAACTACACGAGAAATATCGAAATAAAATAATTTCAAACGCAAACGTATCATATAACTTTCTTTGCATATTTTCACGTGAAAGGTATCACCGAGCTTATAGAAACATAAGAAAATTTTCTTCGCAGCGAAAACCCGAGTCATCGATCGATAACGCTAAAATCCTAAAACTAAATTCCCACCTTCGAATTTCCCTAGGCATCAAAATCGAATCGATATCACCAGAGTTCCTCTTACGATCGATTCTCGCGTGACCATTCAAACTCTCCCTTTACACTTTTCCCAGCGTACTACGAGGCAGAGAGAAAGAGAAAGAGAAAAAGAGAGGGGGAGAGAGAGAGAGAGAACGGTGGAGCTCGAAAAATTGAGCGTCGGACGATAACTCTAAACCATAAATTCCCACCTCCAAATTTCCCTAGGCAACAAAATCGAATCGATATCACCGGAGTTCCTCTTACAATCGATTCTCACGTGATCGTTCAAACTCTCCTTTTACACTTTCCTCAGCGAACTACAAAGCAGAGAGAAAGAGAGAGAGAAAGAGAGAAAGAGAGAGCACGGTGTTTCGCGAAAATTTAGTCATCGATCGATAACTCTAAACCATAAATTCCCACCTCCAAATTTCCCTAGGCAACAAAATCGAATCGATATCACCGGAGTTCCTCTTACAATCGATTCTCACGTGATCGTTCAAACTCTCCTTTTACACTTTCCTCAGCGAACTACAAAGCAGAGAGAAAGAGAGAGAGAAAGAGAGAAAGAGAGAGCACGGTGTTTCGCGAAAATTTAGTCATCGATCGATAACTCTAAACCATAAATTCCCACCTCCAAATTTCCCTAGGCAACAAAATCGAATCGATATCACCGGAGTTCCTCTTACAATCGATTCTCACGTGATCGTTCAAACTCTCCTTTTACACTTTCCTCAGCGAACTACAAAGCAGAGAGAAAGAGAGAGAGAAAGAGAGAAAGAGAGAGCACGGTGTTTCGCGAAAATTTAGTCATCGATCGATAACTCTAAACCATAAATTCCCACCTCCAAATTTCCCTAGGCAACAAAATCGAATCGATATCACCGGAGTTCCTCTTACAATCGATTCTCACGTGATCGTTCAAACTCTCCTTTTACACTTTCCTCAGCGAACTACAAAGCAGAGAGAAAGAGAGAGAGAAAGAGAGAAAGAGAGAGCACGGTGTTTCTGGAAAACTTCGTCATCGATCGATAACTCTAAACCATAAATTCCCACCTCCGAATTTCCCTAGGCATCAAAATCGAATCGATATCACCAGAGTTCCTTTTACGTTCGATTCTCACGTGATCGTTCAAACTCTCCTTTTACACTTTCCTCAGCGAACTACAAAGCAGAGAGAAAGAGAGAGAGAAAGAGAGAAAGAGAGAGCACGGTGTTTCGCGAAAATTTAGTCATCGATCGATAACTCTAAACCATAAATTCCCACCTCCAAATTTCCCTAGGCAACAAAATCGAATCGATATCACCGGAGTTCCTCTTACAATCGATTCTCACGTGATCGTTCAAACTCTCCTTTTACACTTTCCTCAGCGAACTACAAAGCAGAGAGAAAGAGAGAGAGAAAGAGAGAAAGAGAGAGCACGGTGTTTCTGGAAAACTTCGTCATCGATCGATAACTCTAAACCATAAATTCCCACCTCCGAATTTCCCTAGGCATCAAAATCGAATCGATATCACCAGAGTTCCTTTTACGTTCGATTCTCACGTGATCGTTCAAACTCTCCTTTTACACTTTCCTCAGCGAACTACAAAGCAGAGAGAAAGAGAGAGAGAAAGAGAGAAAGAGAGAGCACGGTGTTTCGCGAAAATTTAGTCATCGATCGATAACTCTAAACCATAAATTCCCACCTCCAAATTTCCCTAGGCAACAAAATCGAATCGATATCACCGGAGTTCCTCTTACAATCGATTCTCACGTGATCGTTCAAACTCTCCTTTTACACTTTCCTCAGCGAACTACAAAGCAGAGAGAAAGAGAGAGAGAAAGAGAGAAAGAGAGAGCACGGTGTTTCTGGAAAACTTCGTCATCGATCGATAACTCTAAACCATAAATTCCCACCTCCGAATTTCCCTAGGCATCAAAATCGAATCGATATCACCGGAGTTCCTCTTACAATCGATTCAAACTCTCCCTTTACACTCTTCGCAGCGAACCACGCGGAGAGAGAAGGAGAGAGAGAGAGAAAGAGAAAGAAAGAGAGAGAGAGAGAGAGAGCAGGGTGTTTCTCGAGGCTGATGATTATTGGCCGGAAACGCGGAGCACGGTGTCGAAGCGCTTCCTCGCCATCGGTCGGCAATATTTTCACCTCTCCCCCAACCGGATGGAGAGGGAACCGCCGGTTGCTACTAAACGAACCATTGCGCTAGTAATGTTTACCACGCGGCTCCGCGCGCTTCCTATCCAAGATCCGGACTTCCGTCGTTAAACGGTATTTAATTTGCGGGTGTGCGCACCGCGGGAGAGAGCATCTACGTTCCCCGGCATTTCTAGCTGCCCCCTCCGCCCCCTAGATGTTACCTCTGTCGTATCCCCGCCATTTATCTCCTGTATCTCGCGACGATGACGTTTGCTGAAATTTTTACGCCACCAGGAAAAACACAGAGGAAAAACTTTGTCGCGAGCGGTCAAGCGTTTAGTATAGGTTACTCGTTACGATAAAATTCTCCGACTCTGATGAAAGTAAAGTAAAAGTAAATGGAAAGAAGAGGTTAGGATAGTTTTGAAGGTTAAGAATCGAAATTTTTATCGAACGTTTGGATCGAGGAGAAGTAAAGGAAATTTTGATTTTATCGTAGGATAGGAATTACGTTCAGAATATTGTGTTTGGGTGATTTTTATCGGTAATAAAGGAAGTTTCACATTTTTGCTCGTCGCTAAGATTTAGTTGTGATTTCTCGTTTAATTTTTCGAAATTTTTATCGAACATTTGTATCAAGAAGAAGTAAACGAAATTTTTATTTTTATCGAAGGAGAGATTATCGATGATTACGGCATTGTTGAGAATATCTTATTTGGTTGATTTTTATCGACAAGAAAGCAAGTTTGGTATTTTACTTGTCGTTAAGGTGTTGTTGAAATTTTTCGTTTAAAGGAAAAGGTTACTTTTTAGGTTTCAGTTGAATATATAACAGACGTGGAAATAAAAAGGAAGAGGGGAAGAAAGAACTTGTCCAGAAGCAGCTAAATATTCCGTAATTTGATGTTTCTGGGTAAAATTTCGTGCAAAAAATTCTGATTCCGATGAATGTTTGATAAAGACGAGAAGAAACGGAAGAAAGGAAGGAGAATAAAGAAAATCGCTATTAAAAGTGACACATTCGCAGTTGAATATTTCATGGCTTCGTTCCTGAGTGAAATTCTGCGCGTAAAGAATTCCAGCATTATAAACTGTACAAAGTATCATTAAAATTTCCCGCGATAAAGAAAATAACGCGTCAATATTAAATATTTCATAATTAAATAGTTGAAATTTGATATTAATAAGAAACAAAAGGAAAGCCGGAGTGTATTATGAATTAATGGAACTCGTTTTTTCCCCATAAAAAATGCCAACACCACGCGCTTTGATGTTAAATATTTCATATCCTTCTGGCCAAAAATTTAATATCAACGGGAAAAGAGGGAAACAAAAGGAGAAATATCCTCGCCCGGCGAGCGAAAAAGGGAACTCGATTTTCACCGACTAATGGTTGATTTTGACCGAAACATCCCGTTGGAAAAAAAAGGAAAAAAAAAAAGGGGAATCAATAGCTTTACCGAATGATCCACGGCTGGTCGAGTTTTATCGAAATATTATGTTAAAAAACGAGTCGGGCCGTTTAACGAGAGACGGGGCCCCGGGTAAATATATTTCGCAACGAACGGGGAAACGGAACGGAATGGTTAGAAAGCAGGAAGCGCGGTGGGAAATTTCGATCCCCATGCGTGTCGCGTTAACGGTACCAGAGGAGCGATATGGGGGAGCAGGTGAAATGCTAGATGAATTTTAATTTCAGCTCCATTACCGCTCATTCATAAAACGCCGCCGATGTCGTTGTCCAGCAGCGCGTGCAAATTCGAAGAGGGAACACATTTGCGACCTGATTGATCTTCATTGGGATAATAAACCATGAAATTTCGTTGCAATGGAACTAGCATATCGAATCTTTCGCACGATCAGTCTGATAAAAAATCGAGCTACAGCACATTTTTTCCTTTCAATTCTTTTCCTTCTTTTTTTCTTCTTTTTAATTACGTAGAGTCCCTTAAGAGGAAGTTATTTCGAATATGAAAACTAGTAGCATATCGAATCTTTCGCACGACAAATCTACTAGGAATGAAATATCGAGCTACAAGAAATTTTTTCTTTCCATTTCTTTTCCTTCTTCTTCTTTTTTTAATTATGTAGAATCTTTTAAGAGGAAGATATGTCGAATATGGAAACAAGGAGGTCAACGTATAAAAGCCTAATTTCTTTTTCCTTTTTTTTTTAATTACGTAGAATATCTTTTTAGACATTTCGAATATGGAAACTAGGAGGTCAAGGCATAAAAGCCCAATCAGACACTCGTTCAGAGCTATCGACAATACACCGCAGACCCTGGGGACGATTTTCATCAAATCGAAATCGGATGAACATGACAAACTCGGCGTTTCTCCGTTTGCAGGGAGATTATATATTGCAAGTTAGGCAAATCGAAGTCCAGGTGAATTCCGACCGTGCATCTCGTCTCCCAAACCGAATCTGCAACTTGATAATGAGTTATTGTAGCGTAAACTGCGGATTAACGGGCAGAAGGATTTTCCAGCCGGAGTAGCGATAAATTCACGGAGGCCAGCGTAAATAAGAGCCAGAGCTACTGGCCTGATCGACGGACCTACTCATACATAATAGATGAATTAACTGTATTTTGAGTCCCGCGCGCAGACGGCCCTTTGATCGCTACACCATTTTCGCGTCACCGCGAACCGCGCTTGCCAATTTCTCAACGCATTCGCTCATCGATTAACCACAACCCAAATTTCGAGTCCTCCGGATTTCGGAAAACTGCGATATTACCCACTGCTCAAATGGAATCGAGTTATAAAAGCAGAAACAGAGGGAGAGAGAGACCATTGACCACAACTCAAATTCGAGTTTTCTGCATTTCGCAAAACCTGCGATATATACGTATCGTTGAAGTGGAATCGAATTATAAAAGCAGAAAGAGAGAAGGAGAGAGAGAAAGAGAGAGAGAGAGAGAGAAAGACCATTGACCACAAATCAAATTCGAGTCCTCCAAATTTCGGAAAACTTACGATATATCCACTGCTAAAGTAGAATCGAATTTTAAAAGCTGGAAAAGAGAAAAGCTGAGATCCGTTTGAAATTTTTGTATCGAGATTAAGTAGCTTGGTCGGTTTAATGTTTTCAACGTCACGTTTGGATCAGTGGTGATTCGTAATAGTTGTAAAACAAGATAAAGGCGTGTTTACACTATTTTGTCTAACCATTAGAACTTTTTAACCCTTTAGGTACGAATGTTAAAATATCCATAGAAATTTTGTATCTTTTAGAGCGAAAGGTGTTTACAATATAGCGAAAAATAATTTTAGCATTGCCATCGGCGTACTATATATTTTTTAATTCAGAAAATTTCCCTCGATTTCTTATTTTCGATTGTTTACTGTATACTCGACGTATCGTTGCTTTCGTTTCACGTCCGCGAAGAGTTAAATCCTTGAAACCCTTTGAACTCGAAATTACTCGATATTCCTAACGATTTAACGTTAATTAAAATTATAATTTCTCGTTCGATTTCACTCTCGTTGTCTGGAATAAACCGCTGTGTCAATTTTCAGACTAGACAGGGAAGGGATTCGAAGAGAAGAGACAACGGACGCTTGTTAAAATTCACGAGACATCCCTGTAAACTTATCAGTCGATCGAATATTCTACGTTATATTGCGTTTACTTACTGGCGAAGTAAGCCAGCATCGCTGTCAGCGCAACAGCAAGGAGGATCAGCGCGATTGAGAAACACTTCCAGGAGCATTTGTGCTGGCACCGTTTGTCAATGTGAAAACGTGACGGCGAATACGGTGAATAAACACGGTATACGTTGTAATTCCAATTGATTCCGAATCCCATATTATTATGTTTACATTTTTCGTCGCATTTTATAAACATAACGCGATAAACCGGTATAATAACTAAGGTTTTATGGTTCTGTCATGGAACCACAGAATGACTACATTTTTTCTTAATATTTAAAGGTTTATTCGACATATAATTTTAAACAGAAGAGTAAAAANAATGTGAAAACGTGACGGCGAATACGGTGAATAATGCGGCACCGCTGCAGCCCGAAGTGGAAATCCTGGCATTACCATGGCTTGACCTTGGGCGCCCACCGTGTCTGTACCACCATTTCCAGCGGCTGCCCCCAGACCACCGCCCAGAGAGCCAACTGTCACCTGCTGCTGCGGCGGCGGAAGCCTGTAAAATAAACAACAACCATCGTTATTACTTCTCCAATTGACATCGGTACGTCGAGTAGCGTAATCGTTACATTTCACCAAGAAACACGGTATACGTTGTAATTCCAATTGATTCCGAATCCCATAAGATGCTATTTACATTTTTCGTCGCATTTTATAAACATAACGCGATAAACCGTAGAATAACTAACGTGTCATGGTTTTGATAAGCCGAAAGAAGACTTTTGAAATGAAAGAAGTTAAAGAATTATAAGTAGTTTATATTTTACACCGTGTGAAGAGACGAAATCGAGTGAAACGTGAAATCATTTTTGACGTTTGACTGACGTTGTACGCGTTCCAAAGAGGAAACACAGCAAAAATTACTTTGTAAATAAATTTGTATTTCATGGTTTCGGAAAAATTTAATGAAACTTAATTATTGATTCCAAAATCACAAGTACAGACTTTACGGGACAAATTAAAAATTTTATACAAATGTTACACTAGCTAATATTACCAAATCAATCTAATCTCTTCTTCTTTTCATTCAATCGAATTTTTCTGACCATCGACTAGCATTTTATTCGACGATAAACACACCGTACGAAAGCTAACGAAGAACACGTACTGTTATCAATTCAGGAAAGAAAAAAGACATCCAGTAAAGAGAAGAAGAAGGAATAAAAACGCGGTCGCAAGGCATATGGCACGAAGACAGGGCGTAAAAATCGCTGCCATTAACCTAGAGGCGGTTGTATGGTTTGTATGGCTGTATGAAGCACGCTTTCGGCGAGGCCACCTCATCGGGGTGACACGTTAAAGCCTGGCCCTGTATTATAGCCCTGTCGAACCTACGTCAAGGATTTTATTTTCATCACCGGCGATATTTATCTTCATCCCCGTATCGAGAGCTAGCCCTCGCGCGATAGATGAAAAGGGCAACGTTGAAACAGGGATTTAATACGGTACCATGGATAAATACAGGCAGAACCAGTGATGGTGGATAACGTATAGCGTTCAAAGATTCGTAACTGTTTTAATTTCGTCATCCGTGTGAGTAGATCCACGTGATTGATTTAAGTTATCGGTTACATACGTTTCGAATTGTTTGTCGAATAATATTTATGCGAATTCTTTTTTTACCGAGAGATTTTTTATTAAGGAAGACGTGGAGTAATGACAATTTTTGGCACGATGGTTTAAGTAACAAAGTTACAAACCTTGTATCTAAAGTTTGTTATTTAAAGTCTGTAAGGTTTGGAATATTACTGTGATAACAGCGAAATTTTTGGAACGTTTAGAATCGAAAATAGGATTTACGGTCATTTCTCTTGGAATATCTCTCAATTTTTCATACTTGTTTCGAGATTTAATTTTGTCATCCGTGTAAGTAGATCCAGGTGATTNTTAAGGAAGAAATGAAGTAATGACAGCTTTCGGCACGATGGTTTAGATAACAAAATTACAAGGTTTGTAATTTCGTTATCTAAAGTTTGTAAGGTTTGGAATATTACTGTGATAGCAGCGAAATTTTTGGAACGTTTAGAATCGGAAATGATTTACGGTCATTTCTCTTGGAATATCTCTCAGTTTTTCATACATTTTTCGAGATTTAATTTCGTCATCCTTGTAAATAGATCCACGTGATTGATTTAAGTTATCGGTTACATACGTCTCGAATTGTTTGTCGAATAATATTTATGCGAATTGTTTTTTTACCGAGAGATTTTTTATTAAGGAAAACGTAAAGTAATGACAGCTTTGGCATGATGGTTTAGGTAATAAAATTACAAGGTTTGTAACTTCGTTATCCAAAGTTTGTAAGGTTTGGAATATTACTGTGATAGCAGCGAAATTTTTGGAATGTTCAAAATCGGAAATAGGATTTACAGTCATTTCTCTTGGCATGTCTCTCAATTTTCCAGTTTTTCATACTAGCTTCAAAATACTCTGCGCGCGATATCCATGAAAGTCAAAGGGCCACGCTGTCGAAAACAATTTCCGTACGCTTTGCCTAACCACCGAAACTCATACCGCGAACGATCCGGCCAATATCTGATTCTCTCGACACGGAAAATTCGACGGAAGAATAACGCTATTGCCATAGCCGGATGAAATCGGGCTAAGCGGCTGCACGAACTTAACAATACCACCCTGAAGCGCCAATATTGAATTTTCCGCTTAAGATTCTGCCGAGCTGCCGACGATGGGCAGGTGTTGTAGCAACGGGACGGAATTATGCGGCCTGAAAACGGTGCAAATTGGGGCATAGCCTGCTGGCCGCCTCTACGATTCAGCAAAATCTCCAACGAACATTTGAACCTAGAACGAACCTATATAATTTCACCGGAACGGGAACTAGGCAGGTTGTCCTGTGAATTCGAGATATTTCGGTTTAATTCTTTCTTTTTTCCATTTTGTTAGAGAGGATCGAGGGACGAGGCAAATTTCCAGGCACCGCGAAACGTTACAAAATTTCTGAAGCCAAATTTGCGATATTATTTTTCCATACATCGCTGTCCCCTCTCAGGAGACATTGAAGTTTATTAGTGATTACGAATAGTAATAAAAAAATCGAATAATAACTCATCCCAGCACAACGTTTTGAGAAATGTATGTTTCTCTGAGGTTTTCTCTGGAAATGGCAGAAGAAATCAAGTCAAGATATAGTAAAATTACTAAGATATATAAAAGAGAACACGATCATCCATATCTTCGGCGAACATTATTCCGAGTGCAAAGGGTTAAAATTTAACTATTCATCTCGTCGATCGTCTCGTTTTTAATTATTTCGTTTCGTTTAACTCCCTGAACAGGTTGTCCTGTGCGCGAAATAAAATAAAAAAAGGAAGGAATTGGTTCAAGTTATTCCTAATATATTTATCGTTTCGTATCCGTTATTCGGATTACGGAATTAAAACAAATCTCGAGTGCGAAGGGTTAATATATCGATACACCTTTCATCGTTTCTCGACTCCGTTTCAATTTTATCCACCGTGACACGGTTTTATTTACCGATACCATTACTTGAAACAAAAAATTCCCGGTAAGTCGGTTTTAAAACAAGCACGCGGGACCTCCTGTAAACAGTGTGTAACGGCAAATATTTATATTACGGAATTTCAAAGGAATTTCCCGCGTCAAAATCACCAGGTCACTCTCAGCCGCTACATCATCAGCTCTTTTTATTTTTCTCTTTTTCTTTATCGACCCCGGCTAGACCGGAAAACTCTCGTGTTTTCCTCGCGAGGGATCATTAAGATGTCGCACCTTGCTCGCGTAACGTATCAGTTATTTAACAACGCTCGACAAACATCATAAATAATCGCGCGCTCAGCTCTCGCCGCTTCGCGATCCTATAAACGTCTGCTCATATTTCCTCCGGCCAGGAAGCAATCAGACACGACGCAAAGAGAGGGGGAGACGAAGGAAAAAAGGAACACGGACAACGCGAATGTAAGAGAGTAAAACGGGGAAAGGAGAGACACAACGGGAAAGAAAGAGACAAAAAAAGAGAAAAAAAAAAACGGGAAAAAAAGAAAAAGGAAAATATGGCTGGCAGAGGTCCCGATGTCGGTGCTTTACCGACCGAGCGACAGAAGAAACGAGCGAGGGAATAGTAGCGAGCAATAAATATTGCTTTTTCTTTTGAGGATCATTAAGTTGAGAACAGACGGCGGGAGAAAATTAATTTACTAAAAGTATTGGCGGACTCGTCGCGGCCGGCAAAAAACCGGCCGGCGAAAGAACTTTAATGGCGAAATAATGGGGGTCTTAAAAGTTGGACGATGGCCAGTGACATCTTATTCGACTTCTGAATCGTCTCGCCAGGGGACCTTCCCGTCTCCTCGCACTTTCCCCTCCATTCCTTGTTTCTTCCTACGTCTTCGCGACTCGCGAGTTTTTTCTCTCGCGAAAAAACACGTGGCTTAACGAACTCGATCGCACCAAACAGCGTGGAGTTTCGTTTAAGAGGTATTAGGTTGTATAAATTCGTTCCGATTTTTACTTTTACCATTTAAAATTATACGTCGAATAAGCCTTTAAATATTAAGAAAAAATTTAGTCGCCCTTTTATTCTACGACTTCTTCCTATTTCGTTGACAAAGACGTTAATCATCGATACAGTTTATAAATTATAACGAGGAATGTAAATATCATCGCGAACGAACTTATGGGACGACCTAATATATGCTTGGTTAACGCATTGCGTATGGGGGAGACGAGTTATCTCGTCTTTAGTCAGGCGAATGTTAAGGCCGGGTGACGAGATATCTCGTTCTCAGGTTTCTTCGACTCGCGATTTTAAGGAATTGAAAATAAATTTCCTTGTTACTTTACCAGGATAAAGTTTGCGTTTTAATTTGTAAGGAAACAGCTTTGTAGCTTATATGAATTATTTGTTATAAATAATAATACCAAATGCGAATTAAAATATCGAAAGATATTCACACACTTGAAAATTACAAAATACTATAATAGCGTGGATAAAATTGACATTTAATCGAACTTGTTTTTCGACTTATTTATTTAAATTGCCTTATTTTTTAGTTATATTTTAAGCGTTGGCAGCTGGTGGTAACAAAATTGTAATATAATTCGGAGTGCAAAGGGTTAACCTATCAGACGAACGAATTTTTTTTTTCGTCGACATTTCTTTGTCGAGCAAGGTACAGATCGCGTTATTATTAGACCTCCGAGTATGCGAATATATTTGGATAGCTATGATTTATGTATTCGCGTCGGTGTCGAGTGGGTAGCCGGTAAATAATCGGCGAACAGCGAGCTTTGGAATATTTTCGAACGTTCGAACGGAGATAATCAGTCGATACCGTTGTAAGTTTAACCCTCCTGTATATCGAGTGTGACTCGACATCAGTTATTTTTGTCACTATGTTGCTCCTTTGTCACTTGAAAATTACAAAATGCAACGATAGTATAAACAAAATTGATATTCGATCGAATTTCCTTCTTCCTTTGCTTATTTTAATTCCACTACTTTTCAGTGGAAGTCAATTTCGAATGTAACGCTTGAAAGCGTTAGGGAGTTGCTGGTAACAGATCTAAAATATAATTTTGAGTGCAAAGGGTTAACCTATTATCCGATTTTCGACTTCATTGTCACTTGAAAATCACAAAATGCAACGACAGTATAAATAAAACTAATATTCGACTGAATTTTCTTTTTCATTTGCATATTTAAATTCCCCTATTGTTTAGTCGAAGTAAATTTCGAATGTAACGCTTGAAAGCGTTGGGGAGATGCTGGTAACAAATCTGAAATATAATTCTGAGTGCAAAGGGTTAACCGTTAACCTATTACACGGTTTTGAAACGCGGGAACGTCGCGAGAACCAGGTTCCTTTTTCCGCCGCGCGAGACGGCGGCGCTGTGCTCGCATAAAGCAAAGGGCCACGTTCTCGATCGTTTAATTGTCATCGGAAACGCAATTCCGTAACGCGCAGCACTAATCAACTCCCGCGGCGCGGATAAAGCTTTAATGAGATTGCGAACGTGGCCGGGGGGAGAGCGAGAGGAGACAGACGAGCGTGGCGAATTTTCTCCGACGGTGACAAATAAATACAGCTTAGGTTAAGAACCTTCAGACAGCTGTACAGCCGTTTCACTACGGACAACCGGATTCCTGATTGCACGTAACGGACAAATGAAGCGAGGGGAGTAGCTGAAAACAAGATGAACGACTGCAGCGAGGAGGAAGAAGAGTGAGAGAGAAAGAGAGAGTAGGGAAAGCATGGCGGAAGGACGGAGTAAGCAGCAATTCGACGCGTTAACGCCGTGGACCCTCTTCAAGCTGAGTTAATCCATTTGCGCGAGTAAATCAGTTAGCTAAAATTGGGTTATATTTCCTAATCGATACTATGGATTAGGTTATCGCGCTGGTACGTTCCCTGGATCCTTGGTCACACTCCCTGCGTCTTGTTTCCACGTTGTCCCGTGTTTTTGTAGTTATAACCCGATTCCAATCGAATGGTTTGAGTTACTAAGACAGCTACTTAACGAAGACTTTTACATTACACCTATTCCATGTGCCCCGTCTAAGTCAGGGTCCGCTGGGTGTTACCGACCAAGTCCCCTAGCAGGCCCAGGACCAAACCGCATCCCTTCTTTTTCCTTTCGTCGCTAACAGCTCAACCCTTTATAGAACTTTACGCGAAGTTGTTTCTTCACACCGATATAAACGTAAGATTAGGAAAGAATCGCATTACTGCATAACCATTTATAAGCATTCGTTATCAAATGCATTGTCCATTTCATGCTACCATACGATAGCAAGAATTGAACATGCTTGCAGAAAACCATGCATAGTTATTCCTATGTATGGTTTTCATATGTTGGAAAATATTTGCACTGCACCACACTTCACCACACTTCACTTTCACACTTTGGGAGGGTGGAGGGTGCACCAGGGCAACGCTAGCGCTGGGGTGGGGTGGGGAACGGGGCTGGGTAGGG
>NIJG01000026.1:1103799-1125284 GCA_002201625.1 Euglossa dilemma | reverse complement strand
CACAACTGTTTATACAATGTATTAAACGACATATTAAACGATATATTAAACGATATAATTGAGAAATTATATTATTAAGAAGATTAAGAAGGTGTGTACAATGAAGAATTATTCGTCGAAAAATTGTCGATATTCGATCTGCTGTAACTTCGTAAAGAAACGTCGTACGACTATCAACTTTGGCTCGTTTTAAAGCTCGAAGCCTGTACTTTAACGCACGTGTACAGTAGATTCTCGGAAATTTCGGAATTTTAAGGAGTAAGATCAGAAAAGAATCGCTTTACTGGTCTTCCATTTGCAAAGTCTCATTGCGTATAGATTTGTAACGAGGGCACTCCCCTCTGTTTAAACATTTATAGTAGACAAGGGACATTTCTATTGGTGGATAATCATACGTTTGGTCCAAAATCTTCGTCACGAGTCAGACTCGTTAAAGCACGATAAAGGGTTAATCACGGAATTCCTGGTAATGGCGATAAAATTCCTGCTCCTCTTACATCTCTTCTCTTTTTCTCTTTCTATGATTTCACCGATATTCTAATTCAAGGCACGTTTCAGGTACAACGTTTCACAGACTGCAGCGCGCACATCCGCGTTTTCTATCGCGCGGATACGTGCTAGCAGCTAGCGCGGTCGCGCGAGCGAACTATGCGACACCTACACCGATTAGAGCGAATTGACCGGCTGTCTGATATATTGGAAGTTAAAAGGGTAATTGCGGGTGGCGTTGCTGTCACATATTGAGTCGAGTGTTGTCTGAGTGGAAGATTGGAGCGGGCCGAGGATAGGGCCGAGCGTGTGATCCAATTATGATGTAACGAACGCGTCGTTACTCGGAACACGCTCGATAACGAGACCGAGTATAGGCTCTGAACCGTGGTCAGACATCAAACGTTCTTTTCTGTCGGGACCCAGCCACTTCGTTAAGACTCGTCCGTTCCTGCTGCCTCGACGATCCCGCGCGCACCTCCGTCCTCTTAAAAGCGGCCAGCAAAAGCGGCGGGCACGGGGATATCACGGGATATCAAGAGGACAAGGAACCCCGTTTCAGAGAAAACCTGACGCTTCTGACGGAGATCTCTCGAAAACGGGGGAAAATTATCGCGAGAGAGAATCATCTTCGAATAAAGATTTCAACGCGAGCTTAAAGGTGATCGGGAAACGGTGAATGCGACTTAGCAAAAGCGGCGGATATCACAGGATATTAAGATAACAAGGAACCGTGTTTCGGAGAAAACCCGACGCTTCTGAAAGATCTCTCGGAGAACGGGAATATTATAGCGGGAATCATCTTCGAATAAAGGTTTCAACGCGAGCCTAAAGATGATCGGGAAACAGTAAACGCGAGACTTCGATTTTTCTAACTGTGCCTTTCAGTAGGAACTTTTCTCTTTCTTCCATTCGAGACGACCCATCAAGAAAACAAGGAACCCCGTTTTCGGGGAAAACCCGACGCTTCTGACGGAGAAGTCTCGCAAACTAGGAATATTATCGCGTGAGTGAATCATTTTCGAATAAAGGTTTCAACGCGAGCCTAAAGATGATCGGGTAAAACGGTGAGCGAGACTTCGATTTTCCTAACCGTTCGTTTCCGTAGGAATTCTTCTCTTTCGACCATTCGAGGCGACCCCCGCTGGTTTATTCATTGCGAACACGATCCGTGGAAACGCGACCGATTGTGCTATGCGCGCAGTCGGAAAGGTAAGGGACGTCGAAAGAATTCTAATAAAAATCTGACACCTCGCCGCGTTCGCGAAAGAAAGGTAAAGCTACACGGAGAGATCCGTAACTCGACGCCGGACTCCTCGTCGCCTGAAATTAAATCGTACTCTCCAGGACGGGGATGAAAAAATAAGGAAAGCACCGAGAGCACGACACGCCGGAGCGAGGAGGTTCGTTCTGTAACGGGAGAAAAGTACCAGGCCCTAGGACGTTTCTTACTTTGTGTTTATAATTAAACCGTTAAATGGAATTCAACGACGAACCATTTTGTACCGGAAGTGTCTCCGAAAAGGGAACAATTTCGCGTTGACATACCTAGGAGGATTTCTCAGGTTATCTAAAGAGAAATAGTAATGTGATAAAGGAAACCTGCTTTAGATGTTATTAACTTTGAATATATTAAATCACCCCAGTTCGTGCCGGCTTTTACTTTCGCTGTTTAAAATTATATGTCAAATAAACTTTTAAATTTGCAGGGTCGAGCACATGTGAGCATATTTATGCTGCATGCGCTATTATTTTCATTATTATTAATATCGTTTAACTGAAATGCTTGAAATAATACAATACATATAATAAAGATACGATATTTATTATACACTTATTGTAGATACGAACCGTGGTGGCGCTAGTGAGTTAAACGGAAAGTCGTTTTAAGACTGTCACACGCAACAAAAGATAAAACAGTATTATATTCTCTAATTTCTTATTTCTTAATTTCTTAATTAATAAATAATTTACACATATATTGAAATATAATAATGTATTATTATTATATAAAATATTTCACCTTCACACTTACACATCACATTTTAGAACCAACTTATAGTGTATGTATGAACAATTTGCATACGACTCGTTACAATTAAGAACCCCTCTGGCTCCTATAAATATTAACCTGTTGTACTACGACTTCTTCATATTTCTTTGCCAAAGATACTCATCGATATTGTTTAATAAAATCCGACGAAAAATGTAAAGAGCGCCGCGAAATACCATTTACGATTGTAAGTCAAAGAATCACCTCCATTCTAATTATCAATCCGAGTTCCTTTGCATCGATCAGGCGAAGCTTATGGTTACAAAACGACTAGGTGGAAATTGTAATTTAAATCGGTCGATTACCGCGTAATTCACGGCCGTGTAACCTCCGAACTCGTCCCACTCTAGTTTTTCCTTCCCCCAGTAATAACGATGCTGCCCTTAAGGGCGCGCTTGTTATTAATAGGCACGATAGCGTTGAATATTCAAGACGCCTCCGAGAAGAAAAGGTCGAGGCGTTATCGCGATTTTAAAGGAATCCTCCTGCTGCTGGTCTTTCGCGTTTGACGCTCCTCGCTTCGTTTACAACCGACACAGCCACCCGGGAATCGCATTTCGCGTAGTGGCCTTTGAATACTAATTTCGCCGGGTAATAAGGAAACGTTAGGATGATAGGATCATCCGTTCGTAGATCACGGAAACGATCATCGCCGCTTAGTAAATAATTGGCCGACGATGACCGTCGGAATGGCTCTAAAGGAAAAGGTACAGCTCGTAATTCGGTGTTTGGCAACTGTTGAGTGTTTTATGACGCGTAAACCGCGCTTGGAATATTTATGGCTCGAGTTCTTCGAACCAATGGTCTTTGAAGTTCACGGATGCTGGATTATTTATTTTCTTTGTATACTCGCTTTCGCTTTTGCTACAATTTCTGGCATTGAAATTACAGAGAGTTTATTGTAAAGCTTGTATCAGTAAAATCTATACTCGTGGACATATGCACAAAGAAACGTAGGTGTCTGTAAGAATTCTAAGAACTCGTGTGATCTATACCGATTCGAGTTTGGAACTGCACGTTTCCAGAAAACAGAAGATCTTTTAACCCTTCGCAGACGAGAAACGAAGCTAACGATACTAAACGATTAAAAATAACAAATTGAAGAAAATTATCCTAATTAAAAAATATGTACGACAATGATGACAATGCTAAAATTATTTTTCACTGTATTCCAAGCAACCTTCATTCTGCAAAATAAAAATATTTCCACGTATATTAGGACACAAAGGATAAAACCCAAACCTGGCATACGCCCTTTGAGAGCAGCATAATGGCAAAAATTATTCTTTGAGTCCCAAAAAATCGCCATAAAATGTAATTTAAAAAATTTTTGTTTGTTCCTTGAATCAATGGTTATCAAGTTAATAATAGGGAGTCGATAATCGAGTGTTACATTAATTATTTTTCATACGAACTTCCCAAGAAACTAACTAACCTATACATAACATCTGCTGATTGAGATCGCAGCATGAAGTCCGTATATTTCTCAGAGCACTTAAAAGTGACATTTCGAACTAACTGGAATTTCTTTTGCAGGTAGTAACTCGTTAACGACGCGAAGATGTTCGTTCCAAAAATCATTCTGCTTATAAAGGTTCTAGGAACTACGGTTAAAGCTCGGTTCACAGGAGACTGGTTCACGGTCAGTGGCTCTTATTAAGCGAGGGCCCTGCGGATGAATCTTTAAACGGGTTCCACAGCCCTGTGTCTCTAGGACAGTTGAACACGAGAACCAACGGTGGCTAATGTCAGCGGCGACGTTATAAAATGTGACACCAGGCAGCTGCCGGCCGCTCGGTAATACAATCCCGCGTAAATCCTGTCTACTCTTCTTCCGCGCTCTGTACCAGCTTCCGTGGTTTATTGCTATCCCGCGTCGTGTTAAAAGGATACCGGCTGCGAGCAACGAAGTTACACGGAAATCGAACCCCTGACGTTTATACGCCATTATACGCTGACGTTTATAAGTCATTAAATCGTTCCGTACTAGCCCTAGCGTCTTTGCTACAACTTAGTCTAGCGGTCAGAAACTTTTTAAGAGGAATTCACAAAGGTCTTGGTTTCAAGTCAAAATGTAACGTATCTAGTTACTAAAAATTTCTGAATAACTGAGAACTAATGATATACTTTAATAAGTCTCGCAGTCAGAAATTTTTTCAGAGCAGGATTGACGAAGATCTTGGTTTGAAATCAGAAAGTAATGCATCTAGTTAATAAAGAGCTCGGATTAACTGAGAGCTAATGATATACTTTAATAAGTCTCGCAATCAGAAATTTTTTCGCAGAGGAATTGACGAAGGTCTTGATTCGAAGTTAGAAAGTAATGTATTTAATTAGTAAAAATCTCAGAATAATTGATAACTAATGATATATTTTAATAAGTTTCCCGATCACAAACTTTTCAAAGAGGAATCGATGATGGTCGTGGTTAGAAGTAAGAAAATAATGTATTTAATTACTAAAAAATCTCGAAATAATCCAGGACTAATATATTTTAATGAGTCTCGCGGTTAGAAATTTTTTCAGAGAGAAACAAAAAAGATTTGGGTTTGAAGAAAGAAAGTAATGTATTTAATTACCAAAGATCTCGGATTAACTGAAAATTAATGATATATTTTAATAGGTCCCCTAAGATCGGATTGGGGCATTAAGCGGGGAACCATTGGCGAAAGGAAAAAGATAAAATCTCGGAGAGGAGTCGCTCTCCCTTTTACGGGTCGCGTCCCAAACGAAAATCCGATCTTTGTTTGCCACCCCAGATTCAATGCGTGGACACATAATCTACGTTCTTCGTCTATTGATATTTCATATCGCGTCTCCCTGTCCCCCGAGTGCAGGACTATTTCTTTTCAACGCTGCACGGTGCGAATAGAAAGAAAGGGAATATGAATTCGTGTTAGTCCTCCCTTTGGGGAATTTTCTGGTCTACTTTCCCGATTCTGACGAATACCGGTGACTAACACAAACGTGGTAAAGATTTGCCTTTATTGTCCTTGATTATTGTCCATTCTTTATTATTTATTACAGCCAATGTTCTTATTCTTTGCATTTCCCGAGAAGCGCAAACTTTGCTGAATGAGAGAAAAATAATAAATTAACACTAACACCCTTTCAAAATTTACTTCAAAATTGTGCATTCATTGTTATTTCCTTCGCTTATTTAAGATTTTGTAAATTCTTATATCATCTGATTATTTAATCTCTCGCTTTTCATTTTCCTCGTAGTTTTTTCGATTTTCGATTGTAGCAAAAAATCCTTTACCCACCGGTAATTATATTCACGGTAAGAATAGGTAGCTGCAAAAGACCGGTACCATTTAGCGTTAATAGAATTCTACGAAGGTGTAAAATTTTGGCAAAGAAGAAACCGATCGTCTCGCTTTTTATTTTCCTCTCGACGATGTATCCGCGTCGCGTTACCAAAATTTATCCGTTTCCCATTTGTTCCTCGCGGTAGTATTTACAGTGGCGTCCGAGCCTCCATTGCCGACGAAGCTTGTGTGGAAAAAGATCCATGGCC
Source organism: Euglossa dilemma (assembly GCA_002201625.1). Taxonomy (NCBI): domain Eukaryota; kingdom Metazoa; phylum Arthropoda; class Insecta; order Hymenoptera; family Apidae; genus Euglossa; species Euglossa dilemma. Next base: position 1,119,222 of record NIJG01000026.1, on the reverse strand, counting down.
GGGAACTATATCTAGAAGCGCGGGAAGACGCATAGCGACGCTTCAACCAGCCTCTCTCGGCTCCCGAGAAAATACCGCAGCGTCCGTTTACCATCCGATAGCGTCCATCTCTTATTTCGTTTCTTTATTGCGGCCGATCAGAATTGAATAATGCAATGGACGGTTCTGCATTCAAAGGCGCACCACCCGCCAAGAAACGATACTATTGTGGAGATATGCGCACGGATACGTCTGTGCGGATCGTTTCTATTCCGACGTATAGGCGCTGTGCGACGGTGCCCGGATAATTTACGCACGGCAGAGTTTTCAGATTCGACTCGGCGATATTTTTAACGCGGATTTATGCCGCGCCGCGGCGCCGCGCTCGCGAGAGAAATTCCCGATACCGGCCAGTTCCGAGACCGTGTCACGGAGGAATTGATATTACGGTTTTTATTTCGGTGACGAAAAATTCCGTATTAGGCGAGGAAAATACAGCTAGATATTACGGAGAATATTTTACGCAAATGCCGCCATTTATTAGCATCGTTGTTCTAACCGTGCATAGTGTATAAAATGCTCGTATTTATTGGTTGGATATTACGTGTCAGGTTGTACTAAAAAGAAAGTTGTAATGAGCTATGGTGTCGAAAATACAAACCACGTATTAACAGACTTAATATAAGTTAATTAAATCTGTTAATATCGTATAATTGAAGCAACTCACCCGTCAAATTCATGGATCCCGTAAAGTGTTAAAGTATTAAAAGGTTAACAAAAGAATAAGAATGTTCGAATTGTCTTAAACGCTGAAAATCGGCCATCTTTCTTTCTTTCTCTCTCTCCTTTTTAAGCCGTCGAATAAAATTGGCATTTCAGGTACAGGGCAGGCGCGCTGACAATCACGATTTCCCGGTTTCGAGGTATCGAAACGGGCGGATCGACATGCGCTGCTTCTCGTTTTGTCGCCGTGGTGCAATCTACCGACGAACCTGCCAAATCGACACGTCGATTCGTACGCGAAATCTCATTCCTTCTGCCGGCTGCTTCGTGGGATCAATGCAACACCGGTTTACGGGCCGCGGAGAATTAATAAAAGCAGTCGTAACGTAATCGGTCACCAGTTAACCTTAAACTAGATATTTATTCCTACAATTTTTTTATCATTTACGTTAATTTAGTTAGTTTTCACGCTTGAAGTCCTAACCAATTTAATATAAAACTTCCTAGTTAAACGAAAAGATATACAAAATACTATACACGTGACGCTATAATAGAGATTTTTATAATTAATTTCGCATTTACACGGTAGATGGCAGTTTAATCTTGCAAAGTTCAAATAAAATCGTTCAACTTTTATATTTCTTATTTTGTACAGGATTATTTTCACGTTTGAAGTCCCAATAATCTATTTAATATAAAACTTCCTAATAACACGAAAATATATTGAAAACACTATATACGTGACGCCATTGTAGAGATTTTAATTATTAATTTCGGTAGATGGCAGTGTGATGGCGCAAAGTTCAAATAAAATCGTCCAACTTGTGTATTTCTTATTTTGCTCAGGATTATTTTCGTTATGGATCTCTCGTTGGATCCGAAACTCGAGGATATTTGAAAATCATCGATGGCGGACGAGGAAATAATGCGAGAACGTTTCGAGCGAACGTTCGAGAACGCACTAACGAGAGGGTTTAATGGACCGTTTTAGTTGACGTCCTGCGAACGATTTTCTTTAAGCTTTCGACACAGACTCGGAGCGTAGAGGTCGGACGGTGTTGTGTACGTGTGTACAACTTTTCCAAAGTGTCCATGAATGTTTCATCGGCAGAGAATTTTATCGACTTCTGCAGGGGTTGATTTGTGTAAGAGCGCTGGCGATTTATCATTCCGGTTTTGTGAGGGCTGATCGTTAACTGCGCGCAGATGTTTGAAAGACTACCGTGAATATGGGCCACGAAATGGGAAGTGTATCTTTATTTGTAGGTGTTGAGGGACCTATTTCTAGAGTCTTAATGAATCAAGAAAAATGGCCCGGCTCCTTCCTTCTGCCACTTTAAACGCGTAACAATTATTTCTATATTTAAACGCCACCCAAAATTTACCGCTCTTGTCATTAACTTCTATTCTTAAACATCCGTTTGCATTAAAAATTTTACCCCTCTGTCATAGCGCATTGATATTTCAAAAGAATCTACCTGTTTCTCTTCGTTATTCTTCACCGTTTATACCTTTTTATATTGCTATTTTTCATTGTTTAATATACAGAAAATATATCGTTAGCTTCGTTTCTTAAATCTTTGCAGGGTTACCCCTTCGAGAGATGACTGTTATCATGAAATTTTGAAGACCTTTTTAAAATTTGGAAATTTGTCTTTCCAGCTACCTAGCTAAATAATAACACTTTGGTATCGAGTTCTCGTAACCTTAAACACAAAATACCTATGCGTCTGTGTTAGGTAACACTCTTTGCATAGACCACATTTTCTAACGGAATTTGTGTAATGGATTACACGTTTGTCGTGCAACATCCTCGCTGTGGGGAGTATCAGACGCAAAACCCACGTGAATATACGAAATTACTCAGGCATGTCGGGTTTCGCGTGCCGCAACGACGGCGCTCTTTCTTAGACGCAACGCGTGCATCCTTTAAAAAGATACGCCGCCATTGTCGGAGTGCATGTGCCCGCCCTTCCGTGGCGAAAGGGTTGCTCTTTCGCGGAAGCTCACTTGAAAGCACCTTCGCTTTGCGCTCTCGCCGATATACACGCGAAACCTTTTGAATTACTTCGAACGCCCAATGAAAGTCGCGGATCATTTCGGATATTATTTGTTCGGCACACTGGAGCGAGCTCGGTGTACCGTGCACAAATATCTTCATCCGATACCTTCAATTTTGAAAATTTCGTTTGCCGATCCTCGATACGATACGATATACAACTACACTTTCGAATCGAGAGGTTAGTTCTTCTGTAATTTAAGTAACACACATTTTCATAACGTATATTTAATTATAAATTTGAGATTATTAAATCACTCGTGAATTCGCGTACGATTGAGTAATTCATAATTACTTTAGCAGAAGCAATGTGCTCTACGCACAAAGTAGTACGAGTCAGAATATTATCAGACACGAAGTACTTCGAACACAGGTAACTACTTTACATTTAATCGCACCTATCATTATTGAAGAGATAATTTACAATTTAAGTTAAGCGAATTAACAAAGTAGCTTAAAAAGGTAGTCAAAACGAATAAATTAATTAAACGGATATTTCAATTTATTTGCATTTATTATCTTGTTAAACCCTAAGAGTGTTATTTTAAATCTGGTGTTCTTTTGGTCACTGGATGATCAGTCATTACATTAACACCGTCACCTCTAAATCAATTTAATATTTAGCAATGACGACTATTACGTAAACAAATGGCACAAATTTAAAAAAGATTCTAAACAAACAAATCGTTCTCAGAGATACCAGAACCTTCGCCTGCTTTCACCCGCGTTAGGAGCGGCTTGGCAGGTTGCACCTCGGTTCCTAACAAGCTGGAAAATTATGCAGATCGGGAGGCGAAACTTGAAAACACCGTCGGACGGTTGCAGAGGGCCGGATCACGAGGGCCGATACACGATGGCAGCGATATTGTCGAAGCCGGTCACGTTCGTGGCCGCTGTTCGCGACACGCGCGCCACCGTGAACAAACGAGCGCGTCCGAAGAGAAAGAGAGAGGTTGAGAAAAAAGAAAGAGGAAGAAGCGTCATCCGATGGGAGAAGAGACGTTATTACGAGACACGGACGAACGGAGCAGCTTGAACAGGGAAAGGTCGGTCGCCTACGTGTCGAGATGAGAGGCGATGAGTTAAGAAAAAGATGGCGAAGAACAAAGATGCTTGGGGTTAGGTTTCATGACAGCCGTCCTCCTCTCTCTCTCTCTCTCTCTCTCTCGCTCCCTATTTCACGAGAGAGGCTTGGTGGAAGGGCCGGCGAGGGATGTATCATCGCGGTGGCGGCGGCGGGTTGCAAACTTTGCCACTATTCGATCATCTGCCCCCTGTTCGCGGTGGATGAGCGCCGCCTGTCGCATTCTAACAATGCGAACAACCCGCCGGAGAAGAAAGAGGCGGCCGCGAACGAGTTCGGAGAAAGAACGACAGAGGGTGACACGAAAATAGGGAAGGGGAGAATATTACGCCACGTGTGCCGGTAATAAGACCGCGCGCGCGTGACGATAATGCAAAAATACCTGCCCACCGACGTTTTTCGTCCCCTCTTATCCCCTGTCTTCTCTCGCCTTCTTTCGTTTTCTCATTATCTATCCTCTCTCTCTCTTTCGCGCTTTTTCTCTCTCTTCTTCGATTACTAAATATCGCGCTGTCCTTTTCCAGCGGAGCGAGGTCTCATTTTTGCCAGGTCGCGACGATTACTAGCTTTGGCGGGCTTACCGACAACAGGTACAGGGGAAAAGTTGAATTTAGTTCGGGAGCTGATTATACTGGTCCGAGGGACGCCGGGATGTGTTCGGGGAATTTTGGAACGGTTGCCGAGGTTTGATTAAGTTTCGCACAACTGGACTTGGTTCTGAGAAGCTCGGTGTGTGGAATAGGCTTGGAAGAGCGCCGAGGGGTTTATTAGCGTTTTGCGGCTCGGATCTGAAGAAAGAGCGGTAATAAAGGGGAGTTATGGCGTCGAACCTTCGAGACGTATACACATGTTGGTTTAATAAAAGAGTAAGTGGATAGGGGGGCTCGAAAGATTTGATTTTGATTTTCACGGTAATATAAACTGATCTATTTATGATATGACGTTTTTGTATCTACTGATTTAAATATATTAGGACTTAACATATACAGAGATTGTGAAAATCGATATTGACATAGTTATCGTAATGTAATCTTCAAAAATTGGTTACTTTTTCTATTTCTAACGGGATGAGAAAATTTGTTTCGAATCGAATTGTTCGTTATCCGTATAAAATCAATTTTATTCAAACTTTTCTAGCTTTATCGGAGTAATTTCCATGAGTGTGTTTTTTAATTGAAATTGTTAACATAATGTAATCTTCAATTAAAAATTGGTTATTTTTTTATTTTTAACACGAGAAGAAAATTTCATTCGAAACGAATTTTATTCAAACTTTTTCAAACTTATCGGAGTAATTGCCGTGAATGTGCTTTTCAATTCACTTTCAATTAATTGAAACGATACAAACAACGTTTGGAACAATGTTATGCTAGGTTCGGCAATAAATCTCGACTGGAATATATCCTGTCTACTGGACTCTCGTATTTTATCGCTAATCACGTTTTCGTTGGAAAGCAGCCTGAAGGGGGTATCCATAGCACATTATTCACGGTTTCCTCGAACACGAATCGTCGCTCGTGCTCCTTTTCCAAAACCTCCAAGTGTCCCATTAGCCTGAAAATCCGGGAAGTCCCCGGTCAAGTACGGTTCACCGGAAACGGGGAAACAAAACGAGTCGAGCTTTGACGTTTCTGCCCAACTCCCTTTCAATCGTTCCCCGTTCCACAACGTGAAAAACCAGAAATGTTTTGAACTTTCGAGATATAAAGGGTGACTTTGAATTCTCGAAACTTCTGCAAAAGGAATTTTTACCAACGCTGCCACCATTTTTTTAATTTCTTATATCAAGTTCATTAATCTAATTGCTATTAAACCGAACTGCGGAAATAGCACAACTCCTTTCCTGATAATTAAATTACACGTTCTTTCGTAACGTTCGCAATAAAATACATCGCGTAACAATTTTTTCACGCTTTAATCACAATTTTCGTTACTATTAGTTAAAAACTGAGCTAATAAAAATGTCTAAATTTCGGATACAAATAACATCTCGTACGATAAAACCCAAATCAGAGGTCAGAGGAATTTTCCAATAACAAATTTCTAAATTTTGGATATAAATAACATCTCATACGACAAAAGCTAAATCAGAGGTTAGGAACTATCCAATTCCATTATGAAACTCGCGACACTTCGATCTAGAATCCGTAGAGAACGCAAAAAGAAATACGATACGCTAGAATCTTCGATATTCGATACTCTTCGATGTAAACGATCCCTAAACCAAACCCAAACCTACGCTTACGTTAATTACACCGCTAATATTTTATCACAGCGCAATAATGGATTACTTCGCGTATCATAACCTCTGAGGAATTCCCTTTCGATCCGCCATATTACCTTGCACACCAGTATTACCAACGCTGCGAAGTAGCCGAGTTGAACGGTCGACTTCATCGGACGTCCGAGGCGATTGTTTTCAAACAAATCGCTTGAAAATTCTCCGCGGGAAGAAGACAATCGAGAGGAACGTTCTCTTCCTTTGCCCGTACCTCCCGGAGCTGACAGGAAACTCGATTTACCGTGGTAGATCGGTTAGTGACGTAACGAAGAAAAATCGTGGAAGCTTCGGAACGGTTCGCGGAATAACGGAGTGGGGCCGAGGAGTCGTAGTGGGGTTAAAAGAGGGGAGTGGCGAGAGAAGAGTCGAGCGGAGAGGAGAGGAGAGGAGAGGGTGGCCGCGGCATCGAAGCGCGAGCCGTCATTATTTTGAGTGCGACGCAGAGGAGAGGCGGCGCCGAGCCGACGAGCCGAGAAACGCTCGAAAGACCGGTGTTTTCTCTAACGACGATGATAATGCTGTGTTTGCACGGCTCGCTCGTCCGCCCGGTTCGTCCCATTTCCGAGGAATAACAAATGCGGCCGGATCGTTACGCGGCACGCGACATTAACGCGCGCGATCCGTCCGCAGCTGTCTTCAATGACCCGAGAACCTCGTGAAAGAACCCAGGGTCTACCGGAAAACATAGCCAACGTGACGAGTAATTGTTAACCCCCTGCTTCGTCCTCCTGTTTTCTCCTTTTATAGGTTACGTTTCTTCTGTCGGGTTTCATCTTCTTCTTCCTTCTTTTTCACCACTCTCTCGATCGAGTGCTAAATTGCATTCAGACTCGCGGTAAAAATGTTTCCTTTAACTCATTGACTGCCAACTACGAGATATCTCGTAGTAAGTGTCTGAATCAAAACTGCCAGCTACGAGATATCTCGTAGTGGGTGCTTAGTTTAGATCGACTACAAATTAGCTATTTGAGTTAGGAACGATTAAAGCATGAATCAAAAATGTGTATAGCGTAGAGAACATATTGATTATCAATTTTTACTATTCAAATTAGTATTATTAAAACTATTAAAATTATAACTTAGATGATTGGATCATGTTTTCTTTAAAATAAAACTGAGGCACCCAGAGCAAGACGCGTTAAATTTGCGTGGCAGTCAATGGGTTAAACCACGACGTGGTTAACTCGATGACCAACCATAATGCTCGTATTTTAATGTCGGCTCGAAAAAAAAAAGAAATGGAAGCGAAATGAATGTCGACTCTTTCCCTAATCTGTCTCTCAGGTGATTCTTGAGGAATTTATTTCCGATGAATTTCGAAAAAAATGTGACTTTCTCTAAAAGGGGTTTCATTAAGATTTCTAACAATTCTAAGTTTTAATAAAAATTAGTAATAGTAATAATAAAAATAGTTTCAGATATTAATTATTTGTTCTGCTCTCAGATTTTATTTTCATATTATTTCATATATTTACTTTTATCTGAGAATTCGTAGATTTCGCACAATATATAAGAGAACAGTAGGCGTTAGATTATATTAGTATTGAAAACGTAGGTATGCATGTGCAGTGCTTCAACGACGAAGCGAAATAATTGTTAATTAGGGTTGAAAAAGAGCGAGGTCCGGTTCACGTGGAAATATTTCTATCGACTCAATTACGGCGGGCTGTAACGAGATAAATAGTATTTGCTCTTCATACGAGTGGGCCCCGAGTATGGTGCTCTTCAAGTAGCCACTTAGTCATGCTGCCAGTCCATTGTCTGACACGAAGTATCTCTTGTCGATCAACCACCTACTCGCTAGTATAATAACGTTAATTCATCTTTTATCAGCTTTCGTAAACAGTCAAGAATCCCTTACTCTATCGTGCACCTGGCTCCTATTATCCTCTTCCATCCTTATCTATAGATATATTTATCTATATCTGTCGTTAATAATTGTTCCCATTCTTATCTTGACTCCTACTAATTTTAGAATTCAGAATTCAATTTCGAGTAGTACGATTTCTAACCTCGAGCGACATAATTTCATTCGATTTGTTCGATTAATTTTTCCATTGCTTCCTTTAATTTTCTTTTTATCGTCAATCTTGGATCTTTGTTCTCTCGTTTCGTTTCATAACATCCTTCAACTTTCTTCGCGATTTTCTCCTTTTACCGATACTCTTTCCAACCTTTCGTTTCATCTTAAACTCAGTCTCTCATTTCCGTTCGTTAAACGCGTTAAAAATTAACAAGCGAGCAAGAGACACAAAAATTTCTCTAGTCGATTCATAGTCGACGGTGTTGTAGTATAAAACTGTTAATCTTCTATGTGCGTACATGTTTGCGTTGTCTTTGGGCTGTGGAAACCAGTGTCATCGTGAATCACGAGTTAGTCATCGGTTTCTAGCACAGATCCACACAATTCCGTCGTTAAAGAATAAAGAGAATAAAAATGCTTGTAAAACTAAAATCCACAGCTCCATTTACTCTCATAACCATCTGATAACCAACAGTCGGGAAAGGAAAGTTAGGATCGAGCCTAATTAGTCGATGATTCTAGAAGGACCGGGAAGATCGATCTGAAAATGGCACGGTCCCGATAAAACGCGACACGATCCCTGAGTGATCTTCACTACGAGTAATCACCACGCGTAATGATTAACGTAGTCCCGTGTCATGGTCTCTTGAAACGAGTTCGAATTTATTAGGCTCACGAGGAATCGTCGCGAACAACGTAATTAATGAACGTCACGTAGTCGGCCGACCAGGAAAATTAATTGATTCGAGCGAGGACCGTGTTGCTGCTCGCTTTTTATCTCGGTTCGCGGCTATCATTAGCTTCTTTTCTACTAATTATTCACCGAGGATCCCTGTTAATAATTATAACACGTAAACTGCACGAAGCGAGCGTTAACGACGCTTCAAACGATTTCGCGGTTTGATTATACTCGAGTGTCTCCGGTAGATGGAACTGTGCGCACTCGAGCGGTCCGAGTGTTGCAAGTTAGGTTATGGTTGATTTGCGGTCTCACTGTTCCCGGATAACGACTGGCTATTAACCCTTTCCACTCCACCATCTTTTCGTTACGGAAAAATATTCCAAGACGAAAACGGTAAATAAGAAATCCTATGCGAATTAACGCATAGTATTATCTCTTTCAATCGATAATCTTTTCGTTACGGAAAAATAGTGATTCAAAGATAAAAACGGTAAATAAAAAATCATATGGGAATTAAGACGTAGAATTATTTTATCTCGACGATCTTTCCGTTATGGAAAAATAGTAATTCCAAGACGAGAACGGTAAATAAAAAATCCTATGCGAATTAAGAATTTTTTATCTCGATATGCCACGTATCGTCGGATAATTTTAAATTTGATATATTAATTAATATCGATTTTCAGAATCTGATTAAATGGCGACAGAAACTCACTTCTAGAATGCAAAGAGTTAAACGTAAGAAATGAAAAAGAAGCGAGTGTCAACCTCGAATTTCGATATATCGTACTCTTCGCAAATAACGTTATTGGTTGGTTAACGATCATTTCACGGAATTTCTCATTGATCCAGTCGTACAGGTTGAAACTTGCTACCATTCCCTTGATGACTTGGTGCAGTTGGTGTTAAATTAACTTGAAAGCCTGGACCACGAGTATTGTATAGCTCGCTGGCACGTACATACACGCGTGTCGCTGTGAACGCGAGCCAAAGTTCGCGCAGAAGTGTGCTCGTCGAATCAAACGTGTCCATGCTCGATATTTGTTCTTCGTGTAACTGATAAATTTAGTGGGCACTCGAAGGTACCGTAATTATGAAAATAGTCTACTCGCGTAATATATACAAATTTTCCGAGCATACACGAATTATTACTATCGTTTCTAAGTTATGCGATACTTTGCGTTTATTAAGCGACTAAACTTTGAGTTGAGCGAAACGCGTGATTTCAGTTTGGCAGTCAAAGTGTCAATGGTTTCTACCATCAACCATTTCTACCATTTCTACCATTTCTAACGATCAAATATATCTTGAAAATACCACATCGTGTGTGTCGTTTCTATTTCTACTTATAATCGTGTCATATCTGTCTTAAATTGACAACTGACAACGGAAACATGCCGATAAAAAATTGGCAATACCGAGATAAATAATTCATCCTTTATATCTTCTTCTCGGATGAAACGCCGTCGTTAGAGAAAATCTGCAGTAACCAATGGGCGGCTTGTTATCTCGCGGTAACATTTGTCCGTGATATCTCGAGTTGGAATCGTCTGAATTCGATCCATCTTAGCGACCTCTTCCACTTCGATCGGTCCGTAGAATAGCTGACCTCTCCGTTGTTCTAAGTCAACTGCGGGCCAGATAAATCTAATTTCAAGGGTCACGATTGTACGATGCATTATATATGCCCTGTCTGCAAACCGACCGCGCAAGCTGGCCAGTATTTAGACGCAGGTCTACAAGAGGAACCAACCAGCACGTCCTTCCACCGTCCAATTTTCTTTCCGTCTTTTCACTTGTGACAATTAGTGGCAGTCGTTGTTGAATTTCCAACCGACCAATTTACCGTACCCCGCGATTTTCTCCGCCATTTGCAATTAAAACTTCCTTTCCTATTCTACGTAACGTATCAGTCACGAAGTCGTTCGTTTCTCGTTTTTCAGATAAATAATATAGGCAAGTAAAAGTTTCAAGACAAATCCAATATCGATTACTATTTATCAGTGATACCACGCGAAGAGAATTTAGAAGAGTATTTGGAATTTAGAATTTGGGAACAGAACGTTATTTTCCATTACGATTTTCTACTAAGTTCGCTTAGAATAGGAACGTTACCTAATCTAATTGTAAAAAAACGTACAATTGCGTTTGAACGATGAATGCACAAACTTACAGAACTATACCACGCGTTAACGTAACTCGTTGTACAATGGAAAACATTCTACCGCGACTTTCTGCTAACTTCTCTCGAAACAGAAGCTTAAACTTAATTGCTAGAACCATTCCATTCGCATTTGCAATCCACCGCGTTTTATCCGTTTTACTATACTTTACTCTTGCGCAGTGCAATCCACCGCGTGTTCGCGGTTTACTTTAACATATTTCGCAGTTTAATAGCGTTAACCCCTTGACATACAAATTTAACACACTTGATGATTGCAAAATATTATTTTATTTCGCTAAGTTGAACTAGAGAATGGAAACTGAAAAGGAATATATTTTTTTTTAATACTGGATTTTTATTGATAAGATTGATTCATAAAACTTATCTCTTGACATACAATGGAGAGAAATACTTAGCAAAGGGAAAGAAGGGCCTTGAAATAAATGACGAGTCCAACTCGTCATTGTACGTTAAAGGGTTAAATCGAGCAACTGGATCTAGAACTAGCGCCATTTCTTTAACGCTAGATTTACGGGACCCGTCAATTTGACGGATGGGTTGTTTCAATTATACGATATTAAAAGATTTAAATAACTTATATTAAGTCTATTAATATTGCGATTGTTTTCAAATTAAACCCATCGTTTGTTTTTTAAAGAAAATATGTGGTTTTCTTCAACCTATATCTAATCGGTGTCCGTAGAAATAGGTATACAAAAAACCCCCGTAAAGCTAGCGTTAAACGTTGACTTAAAGTTAGTCTTTTTACCACACGGCAAGTGGTATAAACTAATTTTACACGGCCGGTAAGTGCGACAGCGATCACAGCTCCCCTTTCTACCACCCAATGAACTTGAAAATCACTCGATCGAGCAAGCTTTCGCCTGTCAACTTCTGATCGTGGGACAACCCCCGTTCCCTCGCTTAAACGCCGTGTACACGCACACTGGTACTTATCTATTTATAGTCCAGAGTAGTTTTCTTCTGTGTCGCAGGCCGTTCATTCAAGCCGGCGTGCGCAGAAAAAGAGAAGAGAAGAGAAGAGCTCGATGATGATTTAGAGGTTAGAACGCCGGTTGTTGGATGATATTGGGAATCTCGTTCTCGAGACACGGCTGGCTCTCTTTCCACGCGTCACTCTCCTTCGAATGCGAGCTGGTTCGACAATAATAGCGGCTCTGCTTCTTAGCATAGTGATCGATGATCGTTCTTCCCAACACGCGAGATTGCACAGGGTGCTCGCTCGTTTCATGGGAACGGCGATGAAGATGTAGAGTCGTTGACGAGAGTGATATTCCTTTCAGGTGAACCCGAGGAAAACTTTCTTTCCTCGGATGATCGGTATTTTAGACGCGGTGGAAAGATTTTCAGGCTTGAATTTAATCGGTTGGTTAAAAAAGTGGATCTAAGAGTTTTTAAATCGGCCCTAAACTATTGCGAGGAGATTAAATCAAATTCAATTTTGACTAACTTCTATTTTGTCATCTTGTTTCTATTCCGAGATAGTTAAGAGTATTTAGTAAAGTTTTTTTTCTTGAATAATTGTTCGGTTATAGAACGTAACTTATGGGAATTATAAACGAACCTACTTTGCGAGCTTCGTACTGACACGAATAAAAGGAATTCTTTAACCTCTGACTAAGCGTGCCTGCGAATCGTTTCTATTTATTGCCCTCAAACTGTGCAGGTGGACAAGATTTATGACAGTAGGAAACCCGGTTCGATCCGTTGCAAATCTATCCACCGGCAATATTTCATCCAACCATGTACTTTACAGTTTTTTCCCCGGAATTTATTCCCGGTATCGAAATAAGCTTCCGACCGATCGATGCCGTCTCTTTCGAACGACGCATTTGCCGATACAAAGAAGAGAATAATAATCAATCGTTTCGTGTTTACATAGCAATTGGCGGCGAGGTTGATAGCATTAGGGGATGTCGTTTCGCTCGGTTTTTCTTTGAAACGGCAACGGGCCGCGAATTAATAATTTATTATACCTGTCGTTGCCAGTATAACCGCACTTTCAATATTTCTATCTTCGCTAATTTCGCGAATTCGAACGAATCATTTCACACGGACGTTTTTAAGAGCATACTCTTCGAGAAAGAAAAAGAAAATCGATTTTTTGAGAATAAGCTTTATTTCAAAAGCTCCTTTCTTCGGGAGGGGAAAAAAACTGTTCCGCTCGATACTAATTCCATTCGTGGAGCGTAAATCAATTCGTAACACAAGCGAAGCGGGTTTCTTATTAGCGGCACGAAAAGTGTTTCCGAATTTATAAAAATCGACGATGCGTCATATCTTTCGAGAAAATGTAAAAAAGAAGAAAGAAAATCGATTTTTTGTGAGAGTAAGCTTCGTTTCGAAGATTCCTTCTTTCTTCGGAAGGGAAAACACTTTTCCGCGCGACACTAGTTCCATCCGCGGAGCGTAAATCAATTCGGGTCTCTTATTAGCGACACGAAGCGTGTTTCCGAATTTATAAAGATCGACGATGCGTCAACCATAAGGGCAGGATACCGGAGAACGGTATAGCGGAGGCGAATGGTCGGTGTGAAGACGGGCAGAGGGGATTGGCGCGCCTCCTGGCGGAAGCACTATTTCAATGTAATTGTCGTTTCATCGTTCCCTCTTGTCCGTGCCGTCTCCGCGGCGTGTACATACCGGCTGCCAGCGAGATTCCGTCTTCGTGTGGACCACGCACACGATATTACTGCATAGTTACGTCTTCGGCCGGTAGACACCTAGCCAGACGAAATTAACCATGGCTGGAATACCCGCACGAGGAAGCTGCCAGAAAATGACCAGCAGGAGGACCCCGGGTATTTACCGACTTCCGCTGGCTAGCCTTCGTGTTGTTCCTACAGTGTCGTATCAATGTAGAGGAGAGTGCAGCCGAGAGAGGTTATGTTTACGGCCAGCTCGCGATGTATTTCGGGACGCATGCGCTAAGCGAGTTTCTTTAGTTTCGCTATGTTGCGGGACAGGTGCGATCGGCGAACAGGAAATGGGGAGTTAGGCTTGCATTCGAGTGACGAGAACGGTGGAATTATTATAAATTCCATAATGAAGCGAACGGAAATATATTTAATAAGAGAAAACGATAGAAAATATAAAAGTAGGCATATAGATTCAATTATCAATGGTGCCGCGATTATTTTCGTATCATACGATACATGTAACGTTGAACTATTATTCGCGACGAATAAGTTATAACGTGTGATCATATTTGACGCTAAAAATACTTCTTCGCTTGGAACAATAAGTAGAAACAAGTACGAATCAAATGGATGTACACTTACAGTTAACAAGAGTAAACCAATTAAGAAGGTACTTGTACTAAGTACAAAACGCAAACGCGTAAAAATTGATAAAACTAACAAGAAATTACCCGAAACTGTGTCTTTTTATAACAACACGAAATTTAGTATCGATGTCACTGACCAAATGGCACGAAAGTGTACTGTCGAATCAGATTGTAGAAGATGGCCACTTCAAGTTTCTTTCAATATTGTAGATTCAGCTGGAATAAATTGCTGCTCCTTTATAAATTCGTGAAATTTGTTAAATTTAGTTTTCATTTAATTTAGGATGAGTCATAGGTATGGGATATACTGGGTCCATCTGGTCCATATCATTTTTACCCCCTATTCCCTTTTTTTAACTTTAAAAAATTGTTTTAAACCATTAGTACATGAAAAACCATTCTTACAAGGAAGTAAATGGTTTTTCTGTGTCAAAAAATAATTGTACATATGTAAATTACTGTATAAATTGTTATTCTAAATGTTAGGAAGCATATACTTATGAATAAATTATTTAATAATTATTGTAATTCCGGTTCACCGCTCACCAATTTTCCCGCGGTTCAGGGTAGGCACTCGCGTCAAGGCCACGTCAATTTTTTTGTTTACATTATATCAACATCTTTCTCTTATTCATTTATGTAAATATTTGTGCCAATTACTAGTCTTGTTTTTTTAAAGATACCCAACGTATTTACAAAGTAGAAAGAGTAACGATAAACGGTAAATGTATATTCATTCCTGATAGAAGGAGAGACCTATATTATTTATATTTTTTCACTTATTAGAAAACACACAGCCAAGTATACAACCAAGGCAGTGAGATCTTTGTACCTGTTTTACAAGCAGTTAAAAATGAAATATTTCAGAGAAGAAACTTTACGTTACTATTGTGTATATTGGTTTCATTGGCATCGAGATTATACAATCGACGATTATTTTAAACAAATACATATATTTAAATCGATAATGTGAGAAACCTTTAAAGTAATCTCCTTTACAAATATTCCTTTATAAAAATATATCGCACAATCAATTTTTATTATAAATTAAAAGACGATCATTGTAAACTTCTTCCTTAAACGTATTTTTAAAGAATTGTATAAATACTCGGTTAAAAAAA
>NIJG01000026.1:1017917-1091089 GCA_002201625.1 Euglossa dilemma | reverse complement strand
TTTCCTTTTTAAATCCTTCCGACGTATAGCTAGATCCTCCGATGACAATTGCGATGGAAGGAGAATATAATTTACGGTGATAGAAACTTGCAATAATATTGAAATTGGTATAGAACGACGCGGAATTTTTCATTTTTCTTTTCAGTTCCCTTCGACGTGTCGCCAGACGATTCGCGAGGAATGGCGAGGAATCGGAGGCAAGGACGAGCCAGGATAAGCTCGCGGTCACAGGAAACCGTGGTTCTCGCTGGCCTTTCTGGGTCGCTTTTAAATTCGGATTTCCAAGTGTTCCCGTATCCCGCTCTGGCCTACTTCGCCGGCTGATACCGTTTTGCATGTAACGGGATGGAATAGGGCGAAACACAGGGACAGAGAGAGAAAGCGGGAAAACCGAACTGTGTTCTAGGACTTCAAAGCGTTCCAGTTGGAAAATAATGACATGTATACAACAGGAACTAATGCTGCACACGCTGATATTTCAGCCTTTCCGCCTTTCCTTTCTTTCTCTCTTTCGACTATTAGAAATATTCGACGTCGGTCTAGATCTCGATATTTTTATATCGGATAAGGAGAAACGGGAAGGGGCGAGGTGATGAATCGAGTCGGGGTATTAATTCTCTTCCGACGTGGTTAATAAATTACGCGAAGGAGAGCGGAGGGTGACTTTTATCTGCAAGATATATACACTCTCTCGTTTCGATCTTCTCGGATGCACGCATTGTCTAAACATTCGGGGAGAGGAGTCAACGTATATGAGAAGAGGAGAGAGCGGAGAGGAGAGTGTTTTCAGGCGTCGAGAGAGGCTAGGTTCGGAGCCGATGAGCAAGAACCTGATCGCATTGGATTTTCGATAAAAGAACTCCGCAATTATTTGCCGGTTATATCGAATATACAAGGTGGTCGAAAAATAATAGAGAAAAAATCGAATTAATCTTCAACGCGTCTGTAAATTAATTATCTAAAACCTTGTTCTCATCGTGTAAAAGTTATACACGAAATATGATAAAGAACGCGCAGGATTTCCAGAAAATTACGAGAAGCAACAAATCACTCGGCTAATTGGAACACAACTAGTTGAAAAACCATACACGAAGGGCCTTGTAACTGGTAAAAAAATTCGAGTATTACAGGGAATTAATTAGAATCTCGAGGCGTTATTAATTACCGCTATATTTCACCGGGATCCTTTAATAAACCAAATTTCTCGCACCGCTGGAACCTGGCCATACATTTTCCTAACCTCGGCTTCCTTGCAACCCGAAACTTCCAAAAATCTGTTTCGTTCCTTTAAACCTCCGGGAGACAATCGATAATACCAATATAAACTACGGGGAAGGAACGTCGTGTAAAAACTAATTAGAAAAGGAGAGAAAAATATCTGAAATACGTAATATTTACTCGGGCCAAAGAGGGTAGAAGCGTCTGCAGTATCAGACGGAGAAACGGCGGAGAGAGGATTTTTATTTCAATCGTTCGAGCTTCCTGCAATCCCCTCCTCGCGCTGCCAGGGTACCAGCGCTATTTTTCCAACTTGTTTTGGACCGTGTTCCAGGTATACGTCGACGGTCGATGGCCGGCCTCGACGGCTGGGGAAACGTCGAACGGATTGACCCAGTTCGAGGCCGCGCCGGCTAATGCTCCCAGATAATGCGAGAGTTTTCTCATTTCTGCGACGTCCTCATCCCTTTCGGATAGATAACGCAGAACCTTACCCCCACTTCCTCGCGTCTTTAACTAGGATGCCGACGACCGAACCGAACTTTTTATTCCCGGTTATCGCCATTGTTGCCCCCGCGAGCCAACGGAAACCAAAATAATTCCTTCTCCGACTTCTTGTTTATATGTTAATTATTAATTAATTATCGCATGTTCATCCCTTTCGGATAGATAACGCAAAAACTTCGTACTTCTTGACGTTTTTAATTAAGATACCGATTGCACCGAAATTTTTATTACCAATTATCGTCATTGTTACTCCCGCAAGCCAACGGAAACCAAAATAATTACTCCCAGGCTTGTTGTTTATATGCTAATTATTAATTAATTATCGCATGTTCATCCCTTTCGGATAGATAACGCAAAAATTTCGTACTTTCTGACGTCTTTAATTAGGATACCAAAGAAACCGAACTTTTTATTGCCGGTTATCGTCATTGTTGCTCCTGCGAGCCAACCGAGACCAAAATAATTCCTTCTCCGACTCATTATTAATTAATTATCATATGTTCATTTGTTTTGGCTAGATAAGGCAGAAGTTTCGTACTTCCTGACGTCTTTAACTAAAATACAGACTGAACGGAACTTTTTATTGCCAGTTATGGTTATTGTTACTCCGGCGAGCCAACGGAAACCAAAATAATTCAAAACAACGTTATTCACGTTAACGAAAGCGTTCTCCTATCGTGTTATTTCCTCCTGATTCGTTTGTTCCAAATGTATAAAACACATTGCCATTTCATTGGCCAACTTGTCAAGCCTATTGTGGTCCTGGAACGCTGGCAGTCCTGGCCAATTGCTGCGACTGATTTCGCCAACCCAGTTTCTTCGGTTATACGTCTCAGATGTGCAAACAAACCTGCTTTTGCTCAGGTGTGTCTACTGTTCTCACGTTCGACGAAGAACTCAACTGCAACTTCGATCTCGACCAATTTTCAAGGGACTGGGATATAATGGGAATTAACGTTGCGCGAGTTACACGATCAAGATAATCGGATTAAGTATCGAAAGTGATGTGCGATATTGTTATTACTACCCGCATGAGACTTTGGATTTCTAGTCGTCTTGGAATTCGTTGCTATTGTATTATATAATCGCTATTATAATAACAACCTATTACTTGGAAATATTTTTATTTTCTACAGCGAAAATAATTTTATTTTCTACAGCAAAAATTATTTTATTTTCTAGAACTTGAAATATAGCGAAAAATAATTTTAACATTGCCATCGATGTTGTACGTATCTTTTAATTCGGAAAATTTCCCTCGGTTCGTCATTTTGAATTATTTTGTATATAAAAGATGTAACTATCCCAATGACACTATCCTCGACATCTCGGAACTGGGTTCCCGGAGTGTCGTCGACATTGAATTGTCATCTCGTATCGAGTATCGATATGTGACTAACACTCGTTATTTCTCCTTCGCTCTCTGGAGCTCGAGATAAGAGGATACGTGTCCTTGAAACGATCCCAGATCGCGTACACTTAAGCGGGTAGTCGTGTATGCAGAGATTGTAATGTTCGTATTAATCACGGATATCGAGTAAATGTCAGTTTAGCTAAAAGCGAAGAACTAGGTTCGATACAAGCTCCTACAACCTGCATTCGCAAATTGAATGTGCCAACGTGATTTCTGCTAAGTAATCGTTGTTTGTATGACAACAGTTATCGCCCACTATCATTCGCGTTCACAGATCGCAACTCAGACGATTCTAATTTGCGCAATCACCGCTTAGAGGATAGGAATTTGCGCAATTACAACCACGATGAAACCACTAGAGAGCTTTCCACTGAATCCCATTCCCGCAACTTCTTGCCTCGCCATTGTTTTCGGTATACAAGGTGAAAATAAACCAGATACGAGTTTTGCAGTTCAATGAAATCCGTTCAAAGGAACGAAATTTCAGCCGATATAAGATTCCAGTGTTTAAATTGCGTTTCACCGGTTACGTGATATCGGCCATGTTGAACCATTTGGAAATTAATTAGGAATTCCAAATTTTATTAGAGATCTCCATTATCGACGATTATAGCTGTAATTAACGTTACAACGTTAGTTAAATTAACGTTAACAAGTAACGTTGAGTCGCGTTAATTATCAAAGCAACGTTAGTAATTACTAGATATTAGGATAGATTTATAGATAAAAATATATTCCTTACTTTCATTCTTTTGAACAATAACATTCGATTCCTCAAATACCTAACATAATCAGGCATAAAGGGATAAAAGGAAAAAATGATCAAGATTCTCGTCAGAATTCAGCTTCATTAACCTCCTTCTTTTTTCCCTCCCCTTCCACTTCTCTTTATACTTTTCAACAGCAACCCCAACCTCAATATCGCGCTGCTGATTGCATCTTACGAGGTCACAATTCGCAGGATGTCGGCCATTCGGGTCGTGAGCATCCGGATAATCGCGACCATCGTGACCACGTGTCGGATTATCGCGAGTGTTCTGATCGAAGTTCCAGTGACTCCTGCAGTTGGATCGCAATTCGCATCGTCACGAGTCCGAGGCTCGCGATTATCGCGATTGTAGGTTAGCCAGGCTCGAAGCTCGACACGATCGTAGATAATCCAGCGGCGAGATAAAAAACCGTACCCTATGGCAATCGTAGATCGCGAGATGAAATTTTTGGCATTATCGAATCCGAAATTACGGCCACGTACCGATACACCTTCGAGAATTTTATGTAACTAAAAATTTGACAGCGCAACTCGCGACGCAAAATATTAATTTAACAACAAAATAACAAAATATTAGGTCATAAGTTAAGTAAATAAGTTCGCGTCGGTTTTTATTCTTCTATTTAAAATTATGCGTGTAGAACAAACCTATGTTTGCTTCTACGTGATTAGCAATTAATACTTAGTTAGATTATAATCATTATTTGTTCGACAACTTTTAACCCTTTGGGAACGAACGTCAAAATATCCGTGGAAGTTTTCCAATTTTTCAGAATGAAAGCTGCACGGAATATAACGAAAAATAATTTTTTAATTTAGAAAATTTCCCTCGATTTCTTATTTATAATCATTTTCTATCGTCAGCTTCGTTCCTCGTTCGCAAAGGGTTAAATATTTTTAAAAAATGTAGACGCCATTTTGTTCTACGACTTCTTCCAATTTCGTTGGCAAACGAAAATCGATACGGTTTATAAAATGCGAGGAAAAATGTAAATAGCTCCGCGGAACGATTTTATGGGATGACCTAATATATACGTAGCACCCGATCCAACATGGCGGCTGTATCCAATCAGATATGACACTCCGGAACATCGGCTGAAACCATAACACACCGGTAGGCGAGTTGTTTTCAGAAAGCCCTGGCCGAAGCTAACGTTAACAGCAAAACAAACACAGAAGCGAGTTTCTCTTGCGGCAGTTCGGAACTCCCTCTCTAAACTTGCTAGACGCACGTTCCCCGCTTGCTCTCCGAAAAAACTTACTCGCAAGCTAACCTGCCCACCTTCGGAGCCTCGATTGCTGCGTGGTCCCTGTTATAGTTGTACCAAAACCAAGAATTGTCTTCTCCGAACAAACGGAAGGTTTTAAATTAAAAGAAAATCGCGTAGACGCGTTCGACAGGCCAGTGTTTCTTTAGGTATTCAGTTTCCACGGACAGTTACTATTGACAGTTGTATTAGGTCATCTACAAAGCGAAATACCCAAACGATTTTGCTGAAATAATAAGTACATACGTACATCGATTTAAATTAACCCTTTGTGATCGGTATCTTCGTTACAGGGACATTTTTAAATCGTAAAAGTCGACTTTAGAACATTACAGAGATTTTTAATTTTATATTCTTACGTGTTGTAAGTAGTATTAAACGCAACAAATCGGTTTTAACAAAAAAGTTGTACGAACAACTTCAAAGGGTTAAAGAAAAGTTTCCTGTCAGAAAATAATAGGAGAATATTTTAATATAATAAAAATTCGAATTCGAATTCGAAGATCAGTAGTCAGACGTTGGTTAAAGGTGATTTAATCCCATTATTCTCACGTAATTTAATAATTTTTTGGTCAGACATTTCTAATGAAACTTCGGTTGTCACTAATTTCCTTTATAACTAATTTCCTCGTTGCCGTTTATTTTTATCCGAGAATTCGAATATTTCGTGGTTTATCAGACTATCTGCGATATGAACCACCGGGTAATCGGTATCGTTTCCCAAAAGAAAGAAAGTCTCTGATCAACGCGTTCGTATTTTCAATATATCGAAATGTCGTCACGCACAATTTAGCCTAAATGATCGCTGTCAGCCAGTCGGCTAGATTTTGGCGTGCGACTGTCGTCGAGGAACCTCCGCCCGGATATCCCATCGACACACACACATACACGTACACCTTGCACGCGCCAGCTTCTATGGGATCTAATCGACGAACTTGTAATTACTTCCTCGACTCGAGTGGCTAAGAGACAGAGGCGAACGAGGAAGCGAGTGTAGCCGGCCAAAACAGGAAATGCGGCGGAAAGGGAAAAAAAAGGGGAAGAATAAAAGTGGAGAAACGAGGAGGAAGCGAAGGAAGAAGAGATCGTGGCTGTTTTATTTTATCGCGAACCGATGGAGATATCGACAGATGTAATGCCACTTCTCAGACTGTCCCAGCTCCCAGCTATCCGCCACTTTTCTTCATCTCCCGCTTCTTTCCACCGTTCTAGGTTATAGAGAGAGTTACCAGAGAGAAAGAGAGAGAGGTTTCTCTCCGCGAGTGTGATTACCGAACACCTTGGAAATCCATTACTTTATATCAGTTTTTCTTAAAGGGCTCCCGATGATGGCGCCTCCTTAGAAAGTTCCTCGGTCAAATGCTCGGTCGACTTTGGCTTTATTCATCGGACAGCCGTTATCTTTCGAATTTTCCCTCACACTTCTTACTTTCATCCTCCCCCGTTACCTTTCCTTCCCACTTTCCATCGTTTTTCATCCGTTTTTTCATCTCTTTCTCTACCATTCGCGTCTTCGTTTCCCTTGTAACGTCTCTCCCTTTCAACTTTCAATTCGTCTATTTAATTTCTTCGTATCTCTTACTTCTCGTTTACGAAACTGATCGTTTCGCGTGCAGCAGCCTGATATATCGGCTCGAGGTTATCGGATAACGCGTTAGGTATTCGCGGGAGGAAAACTCGATGGAAAGCAGCTCGGAGAACGTTAATCGCGTTGCCTTGTTGGTCTTTCTCTGTGTTATTGTCTTTTTCGGGTTTTAATAGGCTATAAAGGAGGCCGAAGTCTCGAATCGATGGCTTGGCCAGGTTGATCGGGCTGGTTCCACCGAGAATCGCAGGACTTTTAATCGCCCCGGGCGGATTGTCGGCGTGACAATGAAATTTCGAGGTTCGACGCGGACAGGATCCCTAGGTCTACGCGTGTACCGGACACCGGCGTGAAATAACGTTCGATGAAAAGCCACCGCCATGGCCAGGCCACCGGCAGAGGATCCCAGGCGGCTTCTCAAAAGGCCTTTGATAGAATGCAAATAAAGATGAACTTTTTTGCCCGCGGTTAATATGGAATCTTAAATCTTCCTGATCCGAGGGGGGCAGAGGGAACGGGGACGGGGCTTTTGTGCGGGAAACCGCGGTACAATCGAGTACAGGGTGGTCTGTAAGGCAAGGATCTTCGAATTACTTTCCTTCTCCCCTTCGGCTCTACCCCTTTTTTGGAAGTCACGAAAAGTTCCGTTTTCAAAGAAAATTGCTTTAAAACTTGGCTGAATCTGGGCCAACAGAGGGTTGGTCCTGCTCGTTAATTATGATTGGATGGAAAGAAGATTGCGGCAGAATAAATCGAAGTTTGGAATTATTGTATGCCCATTGGTTAAATCCCGCGGGAGAGGGAAAAATCGTTGGAAATTTCGACGACCTTTTCGTTAGAAAAAAATTGCAATCTGAAGATTTTCTCTGGTAAGGTCGACGACGTTTTTAAAACGATGAATTAGAAATCGTATTAAGACCTAAAATTATTTCATTTGGGTAGTTTTAAATTTGACGCGTTAATTAATATCGATCCTTAGAATCCAATTAAACGGCGACTGAGACTCGCCTCTGGGTGAAAATTTTGAAATTATTTAAACGCGTGATATTGTCATTTTTATTACTTAACCACCGGTTCCCGATGATCTTACGAGTTTACGTGTAACCGAGGCGTTACGTATGGAATTGGAAGATTAAAATTAAGAAAAATTTATGAAACGAAGTAGATGGAGCTAATTGTGTACTTTCGCCGGAAAAATCATTCCTTCCGAAAATTCTCCGAAACTTTCCACCCAGCCGGTACACCGCAGTCCCTACTCGGTATTAAACCCGTAACGACATAGAGAAAGAGAGAAGAGAGAGATAGCCACGAAACGCGAACGTTCCAAGATTTTCGTTTAAATTATGAATCGTTCTGCTCTCTCGCTCGTCTCTCCGCCGAAGCTAACCTCTACGCCATCGGCAGAAGTCAGTTGGAAGAATCCTCCGTGGGATAAGAAAGGAGAGAGAGAGAGAGAGAGAGAGGAGAGAGAGAGAGAGAGAGAGAGGAGAGAGAGAGAGAGAGAGAGAGACTGGAAGGAGAGAAAAGGAGGAGGAAGAAGGACGAGGAGGAAGAAGCAAAGCGCGAGAGGAAAGAAAAATGGGACGAAGCTTATGCGAAGCCAATTAATTATCGAGCTCTTCTCTTATGCTCCGACTGTACGTCCTCTGTCTTGCTCCATTCTACCCGCGGCAGATATTATTCTCGCGGGCTGCACCAGTCACCTCGTCTCTCCCTATAGGTCGGTAAAATCGAGCGTCGAGCTGGGGATTTCTCGTCTTCCCCTTAGACCTTATTTATACGAGGCCCGGCGGAGCTCGTGCTGCCCTCGTGTCGAGTTTTGTATGCCGGAAGAATCCGGCGACGCCCTCTAATGATGGTATTATGCTCGTTCCGTAAGCTCACGTGATCGCGCCCCCTTTCGACGCCCCCCATACCGCCCTATCTATCCCCACTCCTTCGCCGCTCGACCCCTTCCTTCCTCCTCTTTGGGTTTTTCTTCTCTCTTCTCACTCTGTTTGGCTCCCTGTCGAGGCAGGTACCCGCGTTTCCCGTAGTTGGCCGACCGACGGAATTTTCTAGCTGTTAGATGATTACACGGTGCACCGGCTCGCACGCGATTAATTTATTTCCAGCCGCGAGTGAACGTCACGCGCGGCGACTAGTCGTTACCGGGGAAGCACCGTAACTGTCCCCCGAGAAATCTGGACGAAAGGTCGTGTGACTCTCTCTCTCTCTCTCTCTCTTTGTCCCCGTTTGCAATTTTGTTCTTCGCTTTCTCGTTTAGTTTTTTCTTCCCGGGAATTTAGGTTGCCCGCGCAGTGTCTTCTGGAATTGAATCGCCGGGATCGAAGTTCGATCGGGAACCCGATAGATTAAATTACCTTGGTAATTGGTTTTTGTAGTTACCGTTAGTGCCGTTATTTTTCGCGGGTTACCGTTTCATTGCGACTCGGGGGTGGAGAAATATTGATCTCTGACCAGTTGCGAGATAGAAACCTGCGGGAGATACAGGGATGGAGTAGGAGGTTATGAACAAGGGGTACGGACTTTTCGCGCGATAACTCTAACGACGTATCGGCGATTACTTGCCAGTTTTTGATCGTTGCAAAGGTGTATCGAAGTCGATAACCTCTGTTGCGTTGTACCCCGTTGTGCGTTAGCGTTTGAAAGTCGAGGCGCTTAGTTCATTAGGTGTTTTGTAATCAGGTGAACTGATGGGCGTTTTTACGCTTTATTTATTTTTAGTGACGACTCCCAATCCTCGCGAAATAAATACTACCCTGGACAAAGAACGGTTATCTGTCGGTGTTTTTCGAACGTTTTGATCTTTCGGCGCTTCGATCTTTCGGCGTTTTGATCTGTCGGCGCTTCGATCTTTCGGCGCTTCGATCTTTCGGCGCTTCGATCTTTCGGTGTTTTGATCTGTCGGCGTTTTGATCTGTCGGCGTTTTGATCTGTCGGCGTTTTGATCTGTCGGCGTTTTGATCTGTCAGCGACTTGGTCTTTCGGCGTTTTAGTCTTTTGGTGCTTGTTTCCATTAATTGCGATTTAATCCGTAAAAAGAACGGCGAAGCACGTTTAACTTTCTTCGTTGCATCGCAACAACCTCAAAAGTTCCATCTCACCTTTCCTGAGAATCGATAGAATGAACTGGTAGTAATTTTGAAATGAAACGATACGAAAAAATTATAATTCTTATTTCCATAACGTTTCCGTTATCGCAATAAGGATTATTATCCGAGTTAAAAACATTTTATACCCAGGAAGGATGATATCGGTTTATACTATACCATAAAAATCAACACTCACGGTTATAGCTTGTTAAAGCGTAATTCCCATTCCACGAAATGGCGGACAAGTATCTGGTCGCCATCATAGCGACAACATTCGCCAACAACCGACGCAGTTTTAAGTGCCATTCGGAAATTTCATCGTACACAGCATCACGGTGGCAGTTTTTAACAAGTTCGCTGCTCTACCCGTTAACATAATCGCGTTTTAAAACCTCCACGTGTCTGTACATCTCTTTAACCTTCCAATTGGTCATCTCTCGACGCGCAAAAAAGTGACGTGTCTAAAAAAAACAATTACGCGCGACACATCTCTGTACTCGTGAAAAATTATGGACACTAGAATCCGCATAATTCACGAGTTTTATTAACAATTCGAATAATCTAACGGGAGAAATTTTAGCCTAGCGAAATGTTCAGCTCGTACAGAAGAAATATGCCGGTGACCCGGATAGCATAATTGGTGGAACGATTTAGCTCCATAACCTAAATATTCCACTTCGAATTCCGATTGCTACAATTCACAGAAATAGAATTCATGTCGCGTATAATGTATCGTTTCCAAATTTTCCTCATCATGAAAACCGACGTTGTTCAGCGACTTTTGATTACCTTTATATTAACCGAACTGTACAAATTATTCAATCGATATGTGATAATCACAAAAAACGGAAACAGAATGTTCGATCGATCGCACCGATCCTAACCTCGTCTCACCTGTCACGACCTAACCTAACCTCTCAAACGCGAAATATATGTGTCAAGAATGGTTTAAAAACTCCATTTCATATTTCGAAATACCGACACGGATAAAACGCGTATTATTCTTTTATTCTCTTCGAATAATTGCAACAAAAACTATTCCCTTCGCGATACAAGAAATATGTCGAATTAAACGCACGAGTTATAAAAATAGCACCGATACTTTTTCTTGCCTCTAATAATCCTATGAAACACAGGCGTTTCCGTTTCGCATGCCAGGGTCGGAATTCGAAAATTGACACGATTAAATTCCCCTTCAATTTTCTCATGGCAAGCGACGACACAGGGCGTCGTAATGAAACGGGAGTGCGCGGCAGTTCGTAACAATGCCGGACGCCTCTCGCCGACGCCGACGCCGCGATTTCGGCCAATCCGTGTGTTTGGAGAGAGGCCACGTGACTTTCGGTGACAGCCGAGCAATATGTATCCGCGCGGCCGGCCAACCGTTAATATCGTCAAACGAACGTGACGATACACCAGAGGGCGGGCCAGACGCGCGTTCCTCTAACGTAAATATCATGCGAATACCGCGCTATCGATTTCGAACACGCTTTATAATATCCCACCGACCGATCAACCGGCGTCTCGTTGTGCTTTGCTAATCAACGCGATCAATCGACCAATTCTCACCGGAGAGTTTTAGATTCATTTCCAATTCCCTTTTCTACCTATAGTATCGCAAAGCGACGCTCGAGTTATCACGAGTCGTTTGAAATTTAGGCGCCAATTTTGAATCACTCCGAGGCTTTCCTAGTTATAGCGACTGATTGGATGAAAAGTTAGAAAGAGATAAGAAATTCGAAGTTAACCTTTTGGGCTCTAAATACTCTTCACTGGGAATTAAAGAACCAAATTTTATATGTAGAACAGAAATATGTGGAAGTTTTTTTATTTTTTAGAGAAAAAGCTGCTTAGAATATAGCGAAAACTAATTTCAGCGTTGTCATTGAAATTCACAATGACATCTACGCCGAAGTGGAGGATACTAACCCATCCCAGTGGACGACACAACAACGTTGGGGAGGACCAACCACGCGTTACTACCTCGATTTACCATTTTACTAACGGTTTCAATCACATCGCGTTTGAAAAAAACGTTTTTCCGATCGGGACTTCTTCGGTGATATATTTACCGGACAACGTCGTACAAATGGTTCACCTGCCACAGTCGAGCGCGTATTTCGGATTAGAATCGTTTCAATTCGAGTAAGTCGAACAGTTACGTTCGCGCGCTTAACGATGTACAAGCGCAATTGCCGGAGTTCGTGCCGCGTGAAATTAACCTCTGCTCGAAAACTGCGGAGATAAATGCAGGCGCATCGCGGGAAAGGCCGAGTTTTTGTTACACTATGGGATACGTGTTAGCCAGAGACGCGTCCCGAAACGCGGCCATGCTGCATTTCGCGTTTTAATTACGTCACCGATGGTGGCTCCGTAGACGCGGACGCAACAACCGGGGGCCCACTCGCGCTCGTTAATTGGGATATAATTAAAATCCCGCATAGTCGTATTCCCGATGACGTCGAGCATCGAAAAAAGGTAAAAAAAAGCCGTGAAGCATTTCGAGGAACAACTATGATAATAAGACAAGGAAATAGAAAAGAATTATTAACTAGCCTCATCGATGGAATACGCTTCAAAGTTTCAGAAAATAATGATTACATTTATACTCGAAATATGCTATCGATTTTTTTTAAATTAATTTCTCAATGATACTTTATTCCGTATTTGTATCGCGTGTTCGAGATACAGTCTTAAATACCGAGGCGAGAGATTTATCAAGGTTAAAAATGAATAACGGTAAATTGGGAAATTATAACGGTGATTAAGCCTGATGGATAAGAAAGTTTAATCAGTTGGTCCCTTGGCGAGATATAATGAGGATATCCACAATTAGAGCGATCATGAAAACCCGCCGGTGCCAAATATAGAAGGTGAAAGAGAAGAGCGAGGATGAGGGTTAACGATGAACGGACCCAGGTTGGAAAAGCTGGTCGCATCTTTGAATAAATCAGAGCAGAACGCGGGGCCGCTTACAGGACCATGGCTAACGAACCCGGTTCGCGGAAAAACAAGGGGTTGAAAGAATAATCTATCATACTTACGTGCAGGTTATACACGTCTGACCTAGGACGATCGAGCGTGGCGCCGCGATATATATATTTCTGTGCCTACCGTCGCGAAAGAACACAGTCGTGTCGCGAGCACGTCCGAGCAACGTGCCGTAAATCGCTTTAATAAACTATGAATCCGTTGATTCGTCGGTCGACGGTGATTTACGGCGCAGCCGGCGTGTTTGCAGATATCGACAGGCCGACGAGACTACGGCCGACGTTCGAACGTGACTTCGCATAATTAAATGCATTTTTCGTAATGCAGTCGATAAGACGACAAATGATCGGGCGTGTACCGTGATAAGTGGAGATGAATTGAAATCGACAAATAGTATGTGCGACGACTCGGCTTCGTTTAGTGATTCTTTAAAACTGGAATTTATGCTTCTTTACCGCCTCGTAATACGCGTAGAAATATATTATAGACAGATATATCGAGGACATTGTTTCAAAATATTCGAAACATCTTGAAATTTGAGAATATGTTTCGCTTTTCACAAAAATTGTAATTTAAGTAGCCAATGTTCCTTAATTTTTACGCATCGCGAGTATACTCGTCATGAAAAAATCCTGCAACTTCTCCACGACGAGTATTCTTGTCAACCACCGGTGGTTCATGCTTAACACTAGGTTTACGGACGTTTTTGAATACCTATCTTTATGGAGACCCGTCAGATTTACGGGCAAAGAAAACTACGTATTTTCTTAAAAAATAATACCACGAGTTTAATTTAAAGACAATTACGATATTAACAAATTTAATACAAGTCGATTAAATCTATTAATATTGTATAATTGAAACAACTCACCCGTCAAATTTACGGGTCCCGTAAATGTAGCGTTAAACAAACGTGTCTACTCTCCTGTATCATGTAACTCTGATGAACACCTCTTAAAAATTGGTTACGTCGCGCCTCTAACTTCGGTTAATTTTAAGGATGTCGTTAGAATAATTAATTAACGTCGAATAATAAAAAGAAATAGGTAACGTTTCTCTAGGAATAAAAGTCAACGTTAATCCCGACAGACGGAATTGCAAATGTTTGCTAATTGTAAAAATACAAGCTGCGAATTTTTGTTTAAGGCCTTGGCGATCCTTTTAATTAATTGCCACGACATGGAACACGGTAATTAACGCGTGTTGCCATTAAACTTTCCGTTATTTCGTTTGGCGCGCGTTATGGCGGCCGTGGAGCGGGAATTCGATGCCGTCAAGTAGCGCCGCGACAGATCCGTGTATAAAAGATCGGCGAGGAGCTGTGTGTACCCGATGGAAACACGGGGAAAAAACTTGACGAATGTGTGCACATCGTTAAAAGTTAACAATGCAACGAGAGACGCAATTATACGATTCTGTGACGTATCCGCTTCGCATTTATTTTCGTCGCATATTTTCGATGTACAAACATCGAAACTCGTCCCTACGCTTTCGAAAATGAGATTCAAGCATCGAGCTAGTCAAAGTTATACCAGATACGAGTTGAAAACTGGTAATTGGTTAATGTGCATATAGTGGCGTCGTCGCAGTTGGTTAAAGGGCACAAAGGGAGAAATGTAATACACGTTATTTATCATGTTTACTACCTGTACATTTCCGAATTTACATAGAAATTGATAAATTTGCAGTATTAGCCGTCCCTCTGAAAAATATTTCATTCGAGAGCGTTTTAAACTCGCATCGATTATTATTTAAACGGTGATATTTTAATTTTTGATATTTCCAAAAACTGGTATTTTAAGCGCAGTTACTCAACTTCCCCGCAATTTCGGAATTATTTTTTCGCTACGACATGTTGTCAAGCTCGTGTTATTTTATCAAAAACCAAAATTAAATTTTTTTTTCAAGGATTTTCCTTTATTTACGAGTAGCGTGTTTAATCTTAGCAATTGAGTAAAAATACACGAACCGTTCTGTGTGTGCAGGCGATTAATAACCGAAATACGTAGACCCGATAGAATGATTGACATCCATGGACTATCAAACTCTAAGGAAGGTATTACACGAATTGTCCAAACTCGTAGCGTGTTCTGTGCCGAGTACGAGTTTCAAATTGCTTTCAAAACTTGATCTTAGGGGCTATATACCGAAGAGTTAATATCTCTTGGAAAATGCTATTCGCGAAATTACGTTTAACGATCGTCGTTCCTTATTCCTCACGCGTCGCCATTCTTATTCGCGAATTTGAATCATTTTTGAAGACACGGTAACACACCTGGCGCAATACCGTGGAACGAAATATATTTTATCGAACGTTGCGTAACCGATCAAGCGATATTAGCTTCTAATTCCGGGAATTGTAGCAGATTCACAAAGCTATCGAACAAACAACCTCAAAATCTCTGCACCGCTGCCAGGTGGTAAATTAACCAGCAGTTATCAGCGACCACGGTACAAAGGTAAACACATTAATACATAACGGACACGAGTGGAACCGCAGCTCGGCTTCAATTCGTTTTATCCGTGCCGCAAGATGAACACCGGATTTCCCGGTGAACCCCCAGATTCGCCGATCGACCGGCGATCCTGCAATTTACGACCGCTAGATGTCATTAGTACGCCTACGAGGCCAGTTCAGGCCATTCTACACCGCAACGCCCCCTTTTCCTTCTCTAACCCAGGTTAACCCTCTCTTTATCTATCTCTTTCTCTACCTTCTCTCTTTCGCGTCTTATTTCTGTTTTTATTCGCGCGTTTCCTTCATTCAGCTTCCAATTCTCGCGTACCTCCTTTTACCCGCGTGATCTTTCTCGTTACTTCTTTCTTCCACTCCCTTCTCTTTCTCGAGTCTTATTTCTATCTTATTTCGAGTATTTCTTCCGATTCTCGCGTGCCTCCTTTTACCCGCGTCGATCTCTCTCTTTACTTCTTTCTTCCACTCCCTTCTCGTTTTCGAGTCTTATTTCTATCTTATTTCGAGTATATCTTCCAATTCTGGCGTACCTCCTTTCACCCGTGTCGATCTTTATCTCTTTATGCCTCTCCCTTCTCTCTTTTGCGTCTCATTTCTATCTTTGTTCGCGAGTTTCTTCCATAGTACTTCCGATACTCGCGTACCTCCTTTCACCCGCGTGATCTTTCTCTTTACCTCTTTTTTCTACTCCCTTCTCCCTTTCGCGTCTTATTTCTATTTTATTTCGAGTATTTCTTCCAATTATGGCGTACCTCCTTTTACCCGCACCGATTCTCTCTTTGTCTCTCTCTCTCTCTTTCTCTCCTTTCTCCTTTTCATTCTTACTTCTATTCTATTTCGCGTATTTCTTCCGATTCTCGCGTACCTCCTTTTACCCGCGCCGATCTTTCTCGTTATATCTCTCTTCCTCTCCCTTCTCGCTTCCGCTGTTATTTCTGCCTTATTTCGAGCATTTCTTCCGATTCTCGCGTACCTTGGAGGGGTACATCTCGGGAAAATTTCGAGCGGTGTCTACCGTCATTGGGAAACGTCTGGTCGGCGAAAGGTTTGCATTAATCATGACGGTCGAATCCGCGAGAGTCGAAGCCGGCAGTGGAGCGTGGCGAGCAGCGGCTCCTGCTCGTTTGTCACTCCACGCGCCGGCGGACCTCCTACGATTCTCCTTTGAGCGGATCCTTGATGGAAACGCGACCACGCGGAGCGGACCGTATAGCTTTCGCTCCGGGCTGACGCGTGCCAGCGTGCGTGTGTGCGTTACTGTCGCGTGCGCGCGAGTGCACGCTCCTCTCGCCTGCCTCCGTCATGGGGACCGTTGTCTTTTCTTCCTAGCCATTCCTGGATTTATTCTCCAGAAATAATACCGGTTTAAGGCTTCCTTCGTCAATCTATCTTTCCTGCTTTGGCATATTTATTAAAATTTATCGACGGATTTTTCTTTACCGATAAAAGTGTTTTTGATAATTTTTGTTTGGTTGGGAAGGAGTATTGAATCAAAAGAGAAACAAATTGTGGACGTCTGAACGTTCTAGTTGCAATTAGAGGAAGGTTTTCTGAGAGTTTCGTGAGAGAAACAACGCGATAGGATTAGAATTGTTACTACGTTTTATGTAATACTTGTGTTTGAAAGAATTTAATTCTCGCCTTAACCTTAGAGTAACGACGTACGTTAAAGTAACTCCTAACATTGAAAATCCTTTTCTGTCTTAAAAAAAGAAACAGGTGTCCTTATTATTAGATACCACTAGCTCTATGAAAATAAGTAATATCCTTTGAAGATTAATTACAACAACGCAGTGTCGATACAAGTTCAGAAGAATATCGAAGAATCGTGAAACTCGATTAGCAGCGGCGAATTAACCCGGCCCGCTTTAATCAGAAAATTCTTCCCCTCGCACGCGTAATTTCTAATCCTAATTCTGCAAGGTAGCATGCAAGGGAGAAGGCAAACTAAATTAGAAGAAGGGAGACTTAAAGAGATCCGTTTATCGATTGCCTAAATACCTTCGTATACGCAACTGAAAGCAAAGTAGATACGCCGTGTTGTAAATAGCTTGAACGAAAAAAGGGAGAAGAGTGTAACTATACCCCGGCCCTTGTATAGTGTTTCTTCCAGAAAAGGGGAAAAAAAAGAAGTCGTATTACGGCAGGGGGAAGTCTTTTCACTAACCATTGAACCTTTTTCGCTACCAATTTTCTCTATCTTCGCTCAGGGGAGGGCGATATGAGCTCGCCCTAGTTTCTAGAATTACCGTGTATAAACTGTGCCGGTGAAGATGTTTGATCCGTGAAAGTCCGTTGGAAGAGCGCGGAGAGGAAAAGGAACGATGGGAGAAAAATGAACGAGACGTGTATTTAATGGACTCGTCGCAAAGGTTAGGTAACAGATCCGCGCAGGGACGTTTGCGTTAGGGAACGATCTGTTTGGACAAATCGTTAATTATCCGCGGAACAGTCGCAGGGATGTTACCGTGTTACCATGAAACTCCGTCAGATGGCGAACGCGACGAATTCCGGCAAGAAATCTCTTTGCGAATGCATATCCGCTTTTCGATATTATACATACGTACATTACACGTATCATGTACGTGTATCGTGCACACGTAACGTAATATATTACGCGTATTATATACGAAGAAGCAGATATCAATTTACAAAGAGATTTCTTGGTGAAGCTCGTCGTGTTCGCCATCTCGCGCACTTTTCTCCCAAGCGAAGGTTATTTTACTTTGGGCATGCACGCCTTACACGCTCCCCTCACCAAGGGACATCTATTCCTTCGAAATGTACGCACACGCCTTTTGCAAATAGGCAGCAATCTTCTTTGGATACGTACACTCCACCCTCCGTGAACGGAGGTCACTTTTACAGGCTATATATATCGACCATTTGCGAATAAATGTTCCTCTATCAACCCATCTATACGCTTCATCGCATATATATGGCTCCCGTGGATACGCAGAACTTTTCACGGTTTAAACAATATAAAATAACCTTGGAATGACCTCCACGATTCTCGAAACTTTTCGTTATCGTTAGATTTAGATACATCTTAAGTTACACGAGCTCTACTAATTGGATTATTTTATTTCCAATGACAGAAATAATCGCGTTTCTTTAAATTAAAAAAAAAAGGTAGGAAAAATGATTATTGTTACGCAAATGATTACTATTACATACGCGGAGTTTCCATGATTATTATTACACACATAATTACTTATTTTACATCGGTTACCGAGCTCTATCAGTTGCTCGAAAGTTTCGGTCAAACGCCAAGTAGCGCCGGTCAATGATTGACGCAGCGCGGACCAGTAGTGTCTGACCATAAACGCGGAGTTTCCCTTACACGTCGCTTTCCTAGCGATGCGCGTTCGCCTTTATCGCGTGCATCGCTCATAGGAACATCCTCATAGGAACGCGTGCACGTTCACGCGTCGGTGAAACCCCGTAAAACAAGTGGATTTCAATAAAACGACACCGTCGTTCTCGTCACCGTCGTTCCCTCTTCGGATCCTCGGAAACTTCCGTCCCTTTCCAGCGAAGAATTCGATCTAACCGAAAGTCTCGGGCAAGCGTGGCAACTCGCGAGGATTGAAACGAAAATTCCGGATTCCCTAGATATTTCCGAGTACGTGGCGGCAGGCTTGCAAACTGTCGCGACGAGAGCCACCTCTCTCTCTCTCTCACGCTCTTGCTTTTCGACCTAACCTATCTCGCCCGTCGAAATTTCGATCGCGCAGAACTCCGGGCGATTTTCATGCGGGACCGAGCGGCGAGGCGGAAAAAGTAGATCGCATGCAAAATTGATCAGCCGCGAGCGCGCGGTCAAGAGTTTGGAACGCGGTTGCCGAAACTCGAGGAAGGACCTGGCGTCGCCTCGTTTGCGCTTCCTTGTCCGTCGGCGTCTCGCTTTTCGCCCCGTCGTCGTCGTCTCTCTGTTTTCCATTCCCGGCCGATATTGATCCGACGGTGTGACGCGACCGCCTGGTCATTACTTTCTGTCCCCGTGTGCCGTTTCCCTGCACGTGGCAGGCGAAATATTATGCGCTGCTTGTTTGCATACGTCGCGCGACTTTAGATCCGCGGTCGAAAAACCACGGGTCACGCTTGCCAACCGCTCCGCCAGAGAGCGCCCCGCTCCTCGCGGAATGCACCCAACTCCGCACCGAGAGAGAAGAGAGGAGAGGAGAGAGGAGAGTTTTCGGTCCGCGGCAGGGGCGAGCCGCGTTGTTATTGCCAGGCGAGATATAAATTCCGAACCAGCTCTTTTTTTTTTCTTTCCCTTCAATTATAAACGTTTCATAGGGGACTCGCGATCGAGCTGTTTTGAAAATTTGAGCAATCGAACTTTCGGGATGTCGTTGTGTGATATATCTAGCTGTCGGTAATAAGACGGTGTAAAAGAATCTGAAAATAATATTTTTTTGATAGGAAACTACTATCACCCAGTTGTCCTAAGTTTCCACTTGACAGTAAAGAAATTATAAACACCCGGTAGGTTCGGGTAAATGGTGAATTTCGCGTCACAGAAAACCTAATCTACGATTTAAAAAGTTCCCAATTTACGCGAGGTTAAGAATAAATGGTGAATTTGGCGCGACGATCGTTGGCAGTCGATAATCACGGATTACGAAGCATAATTACGATTAATCTCTTATTTCACGGTAAAGAAATTACAAATTTCTTATAAAATACCTAACCTACGATTTAAAAAGTTCGCAATTTACGCGAGGTTAAGAATAGATCGTTGGCAATCAATGACCCCGGTTGAAATTTCTTTTCTCTACGCGCTCCTAATCCAGCATAAGAATTACATACGAAATATGTCGCGGCGCGGCTCGCAGGGAAACGAGAAAGAGTACGTGCGTTACATGCATGCAACGGAATACTTTATTCGCTTACTTAATGCGCCACGTATTTGCAACTCACGCTGCTTAATATGTTCGCGCTGCAGAGCGAGAGAGTCCACCGGCTGCATAAGTGCACGCCAGCAATCGTGTTTTCTGAAGCGGCTGCAACGAAGACGTCTCGGTGAATGCGGAAATTCCGGAAATGTAACTGGTCGAGGTTTCATTTCAGAAGCTCTTCTTTATTAATAACTTTACATTTTCTCGCGGTTATAAGTCGGTGAATTTATCTATCTCGCTGCACGAGTTACGAGATATTAAAAAGCAATTATTTCCGCGGCGACGTTACAAACGGATACACGCACAGGAACGATCCTTTCGCAGTTGCATCGATTAAATTCGTTAACGTTCGGAACACGTTTTTAACGTTCGATAATAATTCGAAGAAAATGAACCGCGCGAAATCGCAAGAGAAATTAGCTTCATCGGAAATTTATGAAATTATTTCGCGTATTTATCAGCAGCGTAAACGTTGCGTGAAATATCTCGGGAAAAAAGTCAACTAACTCGGTGTATTCTCACGATCGCGAGAGCTGTTCGAAAACGCACGGAGGGTTCCATCGGAATAAAATTCCTGCGAATTAGATATTCAAAGAAACGTATTTTCCCGAGTGGAACGGCACGATAACCGTTCCGGACAATCCGCTCGTTGTTCCCGGCCGCGATCGATGGAAAAAAACGCGAAGAAACAAAAAGGGAAAAAGTAGGAAGTATCCTTATTAATATTCCGCGTTTCATAGCTTATACTGTATTTCCATAACCAATTAGTTTGCGTCAGTTTCACAGTTCCCGATACCGTTCGCTGCTATCGATCTTCACACTCGCACTACCACACGCTCCATTCCTGCCGCTGTGTGTATTGTCTTGGTGGTGTGTCTGGTCGAAAATATCAGTCGCTCCCGAACGTATCAGCGAAACTGCCTGACCGACAGGTATCTTCTCTCCCCTGGTCTTCCCTCCTGCGCCATGTTTAAAGCCGAACAGAAACGATACTTGGATCGCGCGTCTTCCATTCGAGGGACACGGGACGCGGAGCGTCGATTCAATTTCGCCGTTGCAGACTATGGA
The DNA here is from genome assembly GCA_002201625.1 of Euglossa dilemma. Taxonomy (NCBI): domain Eukaryota; kingdom Metazoa; phylum Arthropoda; class Insecta; order Hymenoptera; family Apidae; genus Euglossa; species Euglossa dilemma. The sequence goes on along the minus strand of NIJG01000026.1, from coordinate 1,069,797 downwards.
GAAGGAGGGAGAGGAAAAAGGGACAGGAGAGAGGGAGTGGGAAAAAGAAGAGAGGGTGACAGAGCGACGGAAGATCGGACAGGGCGGCGCAGCGTTACGGGATAGAACGGAAGAAGAGGGATTTAGTGGAAGGGAAGGAAATGTAAGAGGTTAATTGGAACAGATAACTACGTCTGCGTGCGTCGATGTGCTCTCGCCACCCTTCTTCCACCCTCTCCTATCGCTAAGTTTCTGTTATTCTATATCTATAAAAGATGCTACGCGTATCCGTTTTATAAACCTAACCCATTTGCATCTACGCTCTGAAGAGAATCTTTCGAGCCTTTGATTGAAATTAAGCGTAACGAACAAACTCTTGTTTATATTGGATCCTTCGGAAAGTCATTGCGTTTTACTTATTTTTTTTTTTTTTTATGCAGCTGAAGTGTGAAGTTGGCCGTGAACGAATATAATTGAGTCCCCTAAATTGGAAGAACGAAATGACTTTCCAAACGACCTAATATTTAACCCAAAAATTATATGCACTCTAAAATAAAATCATCTTATACGACGTTGCAACGTAAATATTTATTTTCGCAGTTATCGGGCGCGGATTATTCCGCTCGATGATGCAAATGGATTGGATTAAAGATATAACTGCTTGATCGTTTCTAGGATATAAAACATAAGATGCGCGTGTTCATGCAAACTAGATTATGCTCGAGATATTTACTCGCGAATGTAGAAATACAGCTACTATTTGCTATATTTTACGCGTTTTAACAACTTATAAATGTTTATATAAATCAAATCGCATTATAAAATCGAGTACTTAATTACTCGAGAAATACAAGTTCTCTTTTGTGTATAAAACAGGGTCTCCCGTTTGAAGTTGCGCTCTCGACTATTTTTTAAACTGCTGTTCGCTTCGAAAAACGTTTCAAACGAAACTTACCCCGTTTCGAAGGTGTAGGGAATCTCATAATGGTCATAAATTCTTTTCTAGGTGAACGTACGTATTTTTCAATAGGACTGTATATTTTTTGTAAACATGTAACGCGATTCAAAGCATGTAGTTTGCCTTTTTCTTTTTCGAGTATTCGCGTCTCTGTTTTGCACGTTTCGATCGCGTTCACCCCGTCTCTGTCTATCGAACTCATCATCTCTTTCCACAGAGGGCGCTGATACACGTGTCATTCTAAATCGACTGCGTAAATTTTCTAGGCGGCGGTTACACGGCCCGACTTCCTTTTCGCCACAGTGTAAGCGTTTCCTTCCCTCGTTGCCGACCGAGTCTCGTCATTAACGGTTAACGGCCGTCGACTGCCGGCCGTTTATTTACATTCGGCCTGAAAATATGCCGAGATGCACTCTGACTGAGAGTGAAAGGAATGCGCACCGAAGCGATCGTCGACCGAGAAGTGGAAACGGAGATGTAGGATAATTACGAGATAACCCTAATATACGAAGAATTTTTCTATGCACGCGTTTAAAGACCAAAAATGTGGCAGAAAAGTAACGTTTAACACTAAACGTACCAAGCGTAAACGACCCCTTACCAAATTTACTTTAAAACCGCACCATCGTTATTTTTTTCGCTCCTTTGAATTTTTCTAAATTCTTATATCATCCGATTATTCGATTTCTCGCTTTTCGTTTTTCTCCTAGCTTATCTTTTATAGCGAAAAATTCTTTAACGCAAAAGATTGATACGTTTAGCGTTAAAATAAAGCCTTTTTTCGCAGATTTAAACGTGTATACACGGTAGGAAAAATATTTCTACCACTCGATCTGCTTTCTAAATAGAATCTCGAATGTTCTAGACGAGAATAACGGAGAAATTTCGTAAACTCTGGTCTTCGCATAGATATACCGACATGCTTGCTATAAAATGCAAACACAATTATTCGCGGAGGCAATAATCTATTTGCCAAACCTAACCCATTTGCCGCATACCACCGAAACGGAATTTAAAGCATAAGCAATGGATGGTTCCTTCTGATTCGGAAAACCAACAAAGACTCGCTATCCCAGCGGTAATCGCGTTTACCGTTGCCCGATGAATCAGAAAGAGAAAGACGTTGGAAAAGAAGATATGTCGAGTCAGCGACGAATCTCTGTGTCGCCGAGTTTCACCGAGCGCCCGCGTCCTCTCGGTATTTACACGAGCCGTGCTCGCTGCAGCTACGAGGTGATGAATTACTTATAACCTCCTGAATTCTCTTCCCCACCGTCAGTCCATCCGTTGCAGTATCGCGTTTCGGCGTGTTCCCGCCGCCATCGAACTGTTTCCTTTGGCCACCCACCCTCCTTGCTTTTTGTTTTATACACAGTCGGGCGTATCCGTTTCATCGTCTTCGAGTATTTATAAACCCGCCGATACGCGCGGGCGTTATTCCTGCACGCAGTCAATTGCGTTTATTTATTCAGTCGTTTGCACTTGGCGGCGAATCATCCACGGCTCGCACACGTGCTAATGGCGTTGCAAGTTTCACGAACCACGCGTGACATCGGCGCCATCTCTCGGCTCGGTTTCCCTTTCCGATAATATATCGTTATCGATTCTCTTTCCTTTATAACGATTCATCGTATACGCGTCAATACTTATTTGATTGCAATGCGAGTTATGATCTATTGGGTCGTTTGGAAAGTCACTTTGTTTCTTTCTTTTTTATGCGGCTTAAGTGCGAAGCGAAAATAAAAAATATAATTAGGTCCTCTGTTGGGAGAAAATGAAATGACTTTCCGAACGACTTAATACTTTTGATTGCAACGATCGAGAGTGGTAATGCGAATGAAAATGGTAGATTTGAAAAACCTAACCTTAAAAAAAGTTATGCGACGTAATTTTATATTAGGATTAATTTTCTTTGAAGGATCTCACCTTTAAGGAACAAAATGATCGCAACGCGAGTTACGATCCACTTGTGATTGCAACGACAAGAATGAAAATGGCAGATTTGGAAAAAATCGAGAGAAAGGTTAGGCGACGTAATTTTGTACCGGATAAATTTTGGAAGAAACGTAGGAATCGTTACGTAGGTAAAGTTATACATTTAAAAACGAAGACAGTAACAGACTATCGCCTTCAAGACGTTTAGGTGAGTAGAAACGGAAATATGCAAATGTGCCTAGGTATCCAGTAATTAATATCAAGTATACAGTACTGATAGTTTCGCAAGTGTCCCAAGTTTCGAGACCATCAATTCACGGTCCATCACAAACAGGGGTGTTAGCAACACAATTTGCATTTCTGTTTAGATTCAATTTATGTTACTAGTACTACCAACAACTTAGCGCCACTTTAACTTAATTTTCCCCATCCGTTCAGTCACGTTACCATTTCGCTACCCCGAACGGTTCGAATCGCAATTTCGAGTCTTCCTCGACTCGGTTTCTCCAGTTTTCGTTTATTCTTTCCCTCCTAGATTTCTCGAACTCGCGCCAAATCGATAACCACTCTCGGCATCATCAGTGTCGTCTTTCATTCGAATAAACAACGGAGCGAAACTCGCGTAGAAATTCGCCGAATGAAACTCCGTTCCTCCTGCTGCCGTTCTAAAAGGAACAGCGGTAAAAAGACGAATGCCACCTTTTTCTCCCGAAGCATCTATACCAAAGAACCTAGATGGCGCGGCGAGTCGGCAAAGAACTGCCGGTAATCAGAGATCAGATGTGGAATCGGTAGTTCATCGAACAGTCGCAGTGTTCTTGCTGATTATCGAGATGCAATTTCACGGCGGGAGGATCGGAGCAGCCGGAAAAACGAGAAAGAACAAAGGGACAGGCCGGAAAGGGGGCGAGGAGGCAGGCTAACGCCGAACGAACTCGATCCGGGGAAGAAAGTGGAACTCGAGAGAGAAAGAGAGAGAGAAAGATAGAGGAAGTTCGATCGGTAAAGAGGGAGCCGGCCAGGATGATCTCCTCGGAGACGAGCTGCGAGGTATTAAGTAACTCGAAGCTTCGTGTCTCTTATCGAACATCTCACGGACCGAAGCGGAGACTCATCCCGAGGAGAAGCGAGCGTAACACGGAAGCCGGAGCGTGTCCTCTTCTCGGTTCTCCTTCCCTCTCGCCCCGCCATCGCGGCTGGTTCCTAGAATTCTCTGCCATTCGCGAGCGTCAAGCTCGGGCGAGATAGATTTTACACAAGAATCTCGGGGACGGAGTGGCGCATTACGGATAATAAAGGAGATTGACTCTAAATTACAAAGTCCGTTGCAGACGGCCGCGTTGAATACCTCTCAGGCACAGAAGCGTCGACAAATCGGTTTTACGGTCGGCAGGTGGTCCGACTGCTCTTCTGCACTTACGACTCGCCCGCTTGTCTCGCCCCCCCACCTAGCTAAAGCTTCCCCCCCGTTGGCGCACTCTAGTTTCTTCTCTATTAATTGTTACCGTTTCAGCAGCGTCGCGCGACCCTCGGCGACGCCGACGGCGGCGGCGCCACCGGTCTTCTTCCCTCGCTCTAATTACGCGATTAAAAGAAAGTTATCCGCGGACGACACGCGGACTCGTAAACAAACGACGGGGGAGACAATCGGCGAGATGGGAGGAACGACGACCACGTCGTCGACGAACAGGCGACGAGTAATTTAACGCTCGACGAGATTTATTAAAATTTTCTTCATCTTTTTTTTCATTTTTTTTTTCCAAGGGAGGTGGGACAAGTAGAGGAGACCGGCATGCGGGCTCTCTCTTGGCGGTATAAACGGTTTTTTGTAGCGAGCACGCCAGCGGGGCGGTTCTTTGTGGTAACGGCCACGAATTTCCCCTCCGGTGCCGCCACTAATTTTCGGAGTTATACTCTTTTGTGCGCACGTAATTATAAACACGTCCGCACGATCCTCGCAAGTTTTCTCGCCGACAGGTCTTCTCACGGCGATCCGTGAATGCCTGTTCGTTTGAACAGCCACGATGAAAAGGGAACCGGAGAGAGAGAGAGAGAGAGAGGGAGAGAGAGAGAGAGAGAATTCTGTTGTTTCCGAAATTTCTATAATAATTCAAATAAATTATAGGGAACTTCAAACTTCCTTTTTAGAAATTTTTAATACCCTTTCCCAATAACTAACCAAATAATAAAAAACGTTACTTCGAAAAGAAGTTCGAATCCACCGGATCGCGGAATTCGCTGAAAATGGATTACTCGAAGATTTTACAAAATTTCCGATCCGCCGAGAACGGTAGTTTTGAAAATAGCACAAAGACCAACGTCTTTGCTGGCGGTGAGATCAAGCATTCGCAACGTTCTATCGGTTAAGCTATCGCTAAATTAATACTTGCCCACCGAAGCGGACCGAAAAATTTCATCCCTCTGAAACTCGAGGCGGGCTGACTCGAAGGTTAAATCGAAAACGGCTCAAGGATCCGTTTACGTCGGCCGCACACAGGCGCTTCTAATGAAATAAATTTCATTCCTGGTGCCCCGAAACTGGGCCACCGCTGGCTCTCGCCTTCCAATCTTGCGTCTAGACGCTTCGTGCTCGGGCTACACGCTCAGCGGACCAACCCTTCCGATGCTGTTACCCGAGGTATCTTGCGAATTATAAAGATCACCCGGAGCAAAAAGAATTTTCAAACATCGTTCCCTCGCTAATCCTCAAAATGCAAAATATTCTCGATAAACGAACCAGAAACTACTACCTCAAAGAACATAACGAAAAAAAACACAATCACAATCATAAAGAACACGATCAAATATAAATCACATCCCGTAGGAAAGAATGTGAATAAATTTCACGACTAATCGCAAAAGATATACCTCACTCGCGCCCTCTTTGAACAAAGCGCAGAAGCTATCGGGTAATCGCGAGGATCCGCTCAGCTGGTTTTTACAAGTGGTAAGAAATAAGATCAAAGGACATCCATCGCGGATATTACCCTTAGCGTCTCCAGCAGACGTCATAAAACGCACGAATATCGTTACCGGTGAAAATTCCCCGCAGGACGTTGAAGCGTGCGGAAAGAACCGAAAAGGAGAGTACGAGGAAGACTTAAAGCGCGTGGAAACGAGGCGGAATGGTAGGGAAAACGCGGGATCGAGCCCGGTCCCGATAAAGCTAAGATACGGAGCGGTTTAACCGCGATGGTAAAAGTGCAGCGAGATATCCGCTCGGTGGAGCCCGACGCGTCGAGACGGTGTGCAACGGAGGCCGAGCTTACACAACGGATAAAGACCGGTAGGAAAGAGGGGGGAGGGGGCTAGTGGAAAAGGGGGTTGTTCTGGAGGCGCACGACGACGAATCGACGAGGAAAGACGAAGACGAAGGCGAAGAAAAGCGGTGAAGACGAAGACGAAGAAAAGCGGGAGGAAGGAAGGGGTGGAGAGAAGAGGAGTGCGAGCCGGTGGCGCCCTCTGGAGAGGAACGAGTGGAAGCAGAGCGAGCGAGAGGGAAAGAGAAAATGGAAAAGGAGGATAGAGGCGAGAGATACGAGGCGGAAGGTACGAGAAGGCTCGGCTTGGGAGTAGATTTTACGAAGGCGGGATAGGTTGGAGCGAGATGGAACGAGAGGCTGCTATACGAACTGATGTCCCTTGAGGTCAGCCTAGCGTGACTACCTATCAATTGCCGAGACTGCGTCTAGCCCGCCTAAGTGACGCGATGCTGGATATACCCGCTTGGATATTCTACAGACACTCCGCGACGTCGATTTTCCGTAAATACGCCGAGATAGCGTCATCCCGCGTCTACGTGTATCATCCGGCTTCCGGCGCCTAACTTTTTATACCGTCGTCTAGAGCGCGAATCCCAGGGACCTTGTTTTTCAACCTGTTGTATTGCATTGCGTTGCGTGACTGCGTTTGAAAATCGAGACGCTTAAATAGTTAGGTGTTTTATTTATTTTGATACGCGTTGTCTGCGTTCCAAAGCGATTTGTCTGCGTTCCGAGATTTGAAGCGTTCTGATGTTTGATCCAGTTCCGATGTGTTCCGTTTGATAGTCGATCGAGATCTGTCCGTGCTGGTCGATGCTTTTTCGGTTCGAATATGTTGCGATTGGTTGGGACAGAATTTGATAGTGGAAAAATAGAGTTTTCCGATTCGAAGGGAGTTCGTTGTGAAGCGTTCTATCTGATGTTCGATCGAGTTCCGTTTGACAGTCGATCGATCCTTCTTGGAGTTCGGTTCAAGCGTGTTGCGATCGATTGGTACAGGATATGGTAATGGCAAAATAAAGCTTTCGGATTAGACGATGAGTGTGTCGGAAGGATGTTTTCTTAAGGATTAGGAAAAGGCACGGGAGTTGTCCTTCGCTATTGTTTGGGTCCTGGTTTATGGATGGGCATCTGTTTGTCGTTTGCTTGGGTCAGTCACACGTGCGTCCAGTCTGTTGGGTCTGGTTGTTGTAAACCTTCCAGTCCCTGTTTCTGGTAATTGCGATTTGATCCGTAAAAGGGTCGGCCAGGCACGTTTAACCTTCTTTATTGCGCACAACCGTTATTTGCGAAAATCCGACTAACAAGGCAGTGCTAGTGTAGGTTATTAACAGATTTAATTAACTTATGTCGAGTGTGTTAATATTGCGATTTTTCTCATATTGAACTTATCGTTTATCTTCTAAAGAAAATACTCGGTTTTCTTTATCCCTAAATCTAACGGGTGTCCGTAAAAATAGGTATACAGAATCTAGCGTAACACAGAAAGTAACGGAATACGATTATTTGGTTAATAATTCGATTCGTGGTATTTTCGATTTGAAACCCTAGAACTCCTATACTTCGAAGTTTATAACGTGAATTTTAATCCTCCGATAAAACGGAAACTTGATCCGAACCGAAAGAATTTCGTCCTCGAAATAGTAGATGGTATCGTTCGTACCAAAAACCCGGTGAAATTTATACTACACTTTTAGATCAGATTCGCTCAGCAAACGCTCTGTCTATTAGGAATATTTGAAATGAATATTTTAAACGTTTTGGAAACCGGTTCAACGATATTGGCATAGATCTCGTATTTTTTCGAACCTTGGCAAATTAATACACCGCTCGAAGATTCTTTCATAGATGAGATTTTCTGGTCGAGCTCTTGTTCCCTGTAATCGCTTCAACAGCTTTTCTCACATTCCCGGCAAAGTTTGCCATGATGCAACTATAACACTATTAGTTGTACTTTCAGACAGTTCGAACGTTGTTCAAGCACTCCAATAGCGTTTAAAGTTGTTGCAACACCGATACTTCTCTATTTCATTAACCGACCTACGTTATCGACAATTTACAATCTCAATTTACCGTTCAGACCAAATTGTTGGCTGCCGTTTAGATCAACGAGTTGCAAATTGTCCGACTGACGCTATATCGCATATCTAAGATGTTTTCTGCCGTTGAGATAACGAAAAGTTATAAATCCAAGTTTAATAAACTTTCCACTGCCGTTTAAATAAATGAAATAAATTTAGACACGTCTGCCTTCACTTTCGCGTTATTGGTAGTGGCAAAAGCTATGTTGGAATACGATTCTGCGATTGGCTCTGGTTCTGTGCGCGCTATTGGCGGACAATGGGTGTATTCGGATAAAGGCTAAAGTAGACTGGAGAATTTAAAAGGTGATTTATGACTTTACCTGGCTCACCGGAAACCGAGGAGAATTTTATTAGCGTGAAAGTATAACGCGTGTATTTACCTCAGGCTCCTTTCAGTTAATAACAGCGAGTTAATTCGTCATTGGAGAACACTTCTGAGGCGTGTCCAACGAGTTATTGGAAAACGCTTTTGTAAAAGGATTACTTTCAATAATCTCCCGTGAAATATTACCAACGACGGTCTTCCTAGTGATTTTCCGATCCTCCTAGTGACTTAATTCCTCGCTCAATCATTATCTGAGTCTTCGTTAATTTCTGATAGAAAATCATCGAGAAAGTTCCGACGATTTATCCCGAGAAAAGAAATTCGTCGAAACGTTATTGAAACAATGAAAAATAAATAGAAAAGGAAAATATTATCGACTCTGGAGAACTATGGGACGTGAAAAAGGTGTGCGTGATGCCCCACTGTTCCGAAACTTCCGTTTCCATTAAAAACCATTCAGCACGCGTGTCAAACTTTTAACCCCGGTGTCGCGATTAATTAAACGTGATTTTTACGTGATATTCCGATTCACGCGTCTCGCGCCAGAGGAAATCGCGCATCGACGAGCGTCGCGACGCCTGCCGGCTGGTAAACGAACCGCGGCGGAATCTCAGACAGGTTATCGCGAGTCAGAGGCTGGAAAGTAACGTCTGCCTGCTCGCCAACGTTTTGGGCCAGTGCGAGTGTGTAAACAAGTGTCGCCCGTTTTATTTCCGCTTTGTTTACTTCCGTCCAACCTACCGTAAAGCGACAGCCGAATGTTTGCGAGACGTGGAAATGTTGGAGGAAAAAGAATAAATCGACGCGGTGTGAATGTAACGGGGGAAAGGATCGACAACGACGAGCAGAAAGTGTTTAATTGATGGACAAAGTGGATTTAAACGAACCTAAGAAAGGCCTGCATTTTTAATTTTACCATAAAATTTCGAAACACTTGTTTTTAACGAGATTCTAGTATTTGTAAATGAAACTAACAGTTTTCCGTATCGTGGAACTTTATCCAGTACTTGTCGTGTAACGAATACCAGAATCTCATTTAAACAATTTGCAGACGGGAAATCGAGTATACGCTAAAGAATAAAAAATAAGAAGTCGAGGGAAATTTTCTGAATTAAAAAATATGTCCAACATCGATGCCAATGCTAAAATTCCACGTGTAAAAGTCGTCGTGCAAGTAATAATAATAATGTAACTAAATATTAATTCTTGACCATCTAAAATCTAGAAGGTTATAAAAGATTTGAGTGCAATCTAAGCAACTTTATGTAAATAAAATTCGTAAACGACTACAAGCGAAAACGTAGAAAAATAACTAGAAACACAAGTGTAAGGAGGCAACAAAAGATGGCCGCGCACATGATTTCCATGCTTCCTCCGCGTAGACGAAATCGTTGGAAAAAATATTTGCTCGGAAGGAAAACGAGGAAGAACGAGTACGGCCGCGATTTGTCGAAATACAGGTTTCAAGCGTGATCGTTCCCAGCTGGCGGAAAAATACCGCCAGTGTACCGATATTCCGTAGCAAGTGGAATATTCCCGGCGGAAAGGAAAGTCGTACCATCGCTCATCCGCGCTGTCACGGGCCGCGCAAAACCCTTATCCAGGAGTGTCTCTCTTGCTCCTTCGGTGCACGCGTGTCCTCTGACTCCTTTCATCCTCCGCCAGGGGTATCTATCACCGTGGAACGCGAACAAACCCCGCGAAGAACGACGAGGAACGACGAGGAACAGCGAGGAACGGCGGAGAACTGTGACGGTGGCGTTAATATCGAACGACGGGGATGTTCGCGGTGGAAATCACCGGGAGACTGGGAACACTTCCGCTCGGGCATGCCCGCGTTTCAACGGTGGAAGCAATCCTTGGAGAAGCCGCGACACACCTTCGGGGGACCGCTTAGATCTTGCGTGTAATCTCGGCGCGCTGAATGCTCGGATAAAAGATGCTTTTAAACTCAGGCTCGATGAGAACAAATCGCTTTTATAAAAACGATCACGGTTCCTCTGCACGACGGTGAAAAAAGCACTACCCGCGAAGTATTAACAACTGCGCCGTGAAAAAATGCTCGACACCCATCACTCAACTATTCCTGCCGAACCAATCTATCCGCCTCGACCACTTTCGCCGCCTCTATTCCCTCACCCGCCGGCGAGTCACCAAATCGGTAAATAAACGACAGGTAAATACACGAAAACCGTATCGGTCCGGCTTTCCCGCGCCGGAAGCGGCGCCGCGCGTCCACGAAAGCGACGCACCCCGGAGAGCTGAGAACCGTTCGAACCTGGTTCCTTTCCCGAGAGTTCGCTTAGCTCTGAAACCACGACTCGTTTAGTTCTGAAACGACGACTCGCTTGGCTCTGAAACGACGACTCGCTTGGCTCTGAAACGACGACTCGTTTAGTTCTGAAACGACGACCCGCTTGGCTCGAGTCACGTGCAAAAGCTGGAAAACGCTAGAGGTGAAAGGGTTCTGTCGATTAGGCTAGGTTTGGGTTAGGTTTTGGGATCGCGAAGGGCTGACAAACGGGCAAATTGCTGGAAGAAACGCAACAACGGGCTCTTTATGACTAGGCATTGTAAGCGCGGGAAAAGCGTGTAGAACGGCGTGGAATGGGAAATGCGGATGACCAGCGGTGCGTGTTGAGGACGAGCAGTAGAGAATCCAGTGGAAAACGGGAGAGGGGGTTGGAAAACACGTGGGTGGAGGTAAAAGGTGAAAAAGAGGGAGAAGACAGAGATGGCCGGAAACGGCGGAACGCAACGCGGTTGAAGGAAGGGTGGGAGAGCTAGGAGGGCGGAGAAAAAGGGTGGATGGAGGAAGTCGGAGGGGTAGATTCCGCGTGGCAGAGGTACACAGTGGGTATAGTAGGTAGTCGTCGGTGGGACAGAGTGATGCATGGCTATGGGGTCGGTCGCTTCACCGCGAAATGTCGGCGCCGAGCAACCGCCCCGCGTTGCTTCCTTGCTTGCTTGCCTTTTACATACTCCACGCGGCTCTCTCCTCTCTTCCTTCCTCTTCCTCCGTCCTCTTCCACGCAGCTCCTATCACTTTGTTTGCCTTTCGTACGCCGCGTTACCTTTCGTTCCATCCACCCCCGCGCGAGTGCATATCGATCGGACGCGGAAACGCCGGATGCACGGTACCCCGTGTCTCTTTTTCCGGGAACCCTTTTTCCAGCCATTTTTGAACGGGTGTCGCTTCCAACGAACTTTCCGTTAAGATTGATTCGAGTTTTAACTCTCCCAAGGTTGAGATTCTACAGCGGGCACCGGGGACTGTCAATCGTAGACCAGATTGCACGTGGCAGGTTACACGAAGACTGAGTGATCGAAAAACGATCGCGTATTTTCCGTTTGTATCCAGTCTGCATTGGAAATTTCGTTTTTAAATTAAATGACGCGATTTCAGTCCAGGAACCCTTTTTCTAGGCTGGTTTTCCTGTGAGCGAGAGATTTTTCAACGGGTGTCGCTTCGAATGAACTTTCCGTTAATATTGAGTCGAGTTTTAATTCTCCGAAGGTTGAGATTTTCCAGCGGGAACTAGGCGATCGAAAAACGATGGCTGATTTTCCGTTTGTATCGAGTCTACATTGGAAATTTCGTTTTGAAATTAAATAACGCGACCCGAGAGGGATGAAAGAGTATTCTTTTGCTTTGAAGCTTCTGAAATCTCTATTTTTAGATTCCCGGTGGTTAGGTTGCAGGGTATTATGAGTTTCTTGGAAGATGACCATGAAAGGAACGCGCAAATCCTATTGGTTATACCCCAATAAGCCCACCTTCACTAACACAAAGCACCGCGTACGTGTTTTCTTTATTGGTCGAAATGTCAACGTGTGCCAAGGTCGCCGCGGCTGCGAGAGCTTCCAGGGCCGGACATTACGCAGAGAGATCGGATTACTTCTTTTGCCTCTCGGCATCCCGGCGAAATGTCTTCTTGGGAACAGACAGTAGTCGAATCGGTTATATCGACGCAGTTATAACTTATTTACCGTCGTACCTCGTGTTCTTAATTCCTTGTTATTCTCGAAACGTTTACAAGATGCTAAATTTTTAATTCCGCGACTTTGTCACTTCCTGATCGAAAAGAGAAAAAAAACCCAAAGCGACAACTTGAAAAATATCGCGAAAATATAAAAACGTCACAAGATATATTCTGATAATTCGTATAGATAAATCAGAAAATCGAAGAATAGCAGAGATTTTCTAAACGCGTGTTTCACGTTTAGAAAGCAAGTGGTTCGACTATACGGTTTCTGCGCCGCGGCTGTTTTCTTCGTTTCGTAAAGTCGTTAGATCGCGTGTACCATGCGAGTCAACCTCGCAAGATTTTTCTTCGTTACGTCAGCGACTGACCCTCCGCGCGAAATTGAGTTTCCTCGGGACGCACGGCAACCGGAAGGGAGTGTCCCTCTCAATTGCTTCTCCACTCGGCAACTTTTCGAACAATTTGGTTGCACAAAGAACAGGGGACGCTTTGAACGTTGCCTGAATTTCAGACTTTCGTTCGTCGAAACGATTTCATCGAACGAGTACGAGGCATTTATGACCGAGGGTTACAGGACACGAGTAAAGAAAGAATCTTTAAGGTGACCTTCAGAGAAGATTCTCTTTTTCCTCGTCGCCGGACGAACGTCTCGAAACCTTCTCGCCTTCGATTAATTAAAGTAAGACACCCTGTATACAACGGATGCTTCGTTAATATCGATTCGCGCGATGCACCGTGCTAGTCTCCAAATAGCGAATTACCTCTTCGCGTCTAGAAAGATAAATATCATTTTTACACCTTCGATAACGAATTTTTTTTACGCATTTAACCCTTTGCGGACGAGAAACGATACTAACGACACATTCGGTGTATACTGAACGATTACAAATATGAAAACGGGAGAATTTTCCGAATTAAAAAAAATGTACGACATTGGTGGCGATGTTAAAATTATTTTTCCTATATTCCACGCAATTTTCATTCCGAAAAATTAAAAACCTTCCATGTATATCGTGACATTCGTTTTCAAGGGTTAACACGTTCAACCGAGCGCATTTTATACTTCGGTAACTTTGATCAAAGTTTGAGTAGTCGTTTGAAATTCTTAGAAAATACTTATAAAACTCTACGAATATTGAAACATCTGTACAAATAAAATACCCATACTTCTTTATGGTAAGTTATTCTATGGACCAAACTAGTCGTGGACAAGTAGTGGTCCATATATATATTAAACTCACCATAAAACGCGATTTTCTTCTACTTCCAACCAAAAGAGTTTCGAGAAATCAACCCGCGAAACGAAACTCCGCAAAACAATCAAGAAATCGACCACATCGATTTACCGAACAGAAACTGCCAATTCGCGAAACAAAGATGGCGGGCGCTATCGACGATCCGTGAAACCAATTTCGCAAGCATTTACAACGGCGTGTAGGAAAATTTTCGTCACACTCGCGACGGAGAAAGCTCGGGAAAACGCGAGAGGGAAAAGTGGGAAGAACTTGATAGCGTAAACTCGCGGCGCTATAGCAATTTGAACTAAAGCGAAACGATACACGCACGATAACCGGAAGCGTATTCGCGACAAGGACGAGGAGAAGGAGACGGCGTTTAACGGGGGACCTCCATTACGTTCGGCGAACTTGCACTCGGGGCAAACAGGTTGCAGTGGGATTTCCGTGTTTGCCACGATGCAAATGCCCCAACCCTCTCCTCTCTTCCTTTCGTACTTCGAAACAACCTTCGAGGGTTCCCGTCACCGTATCGCTTTGTTTGTCTTAGCTCGAAGCTTTGATACACTTTCTGCTCAGCGAGCGCATGCGCACACGCTGCAGCATCCAGAGCTTCTTATCTCGAACAGCGCGGATAAGCGTCTTATTGTATTCACGCGCTATCAGCGACGGTTAGTCGGCGGGTTATCGTTGGCTGGAAAAGGAAGGGCGGGAGATTTAAATTCTCCGCCGCGGCAGACATCAAAGTCCAAACTCTTTCCTCGGCTTCGTTCCTGCCGGACCCGAACTTCGCGCAAGTTTACTTTCTTTCGAATTTTTTCCTTCGCGGTAGTTTCACTTTATATTTTCCGCTTCCGCTGTTCTCTTCTTTTTTTTTCCTCTTCTTACGTCAGATCGCAACTTGGAAAAATTAAGCAGCGTGTTTTAAGTTATTCGATTAAATACTGTAACGTTCTTCGGTTGGTTCTCCCCGAACAACTAATTCTTTTCGATAAATTCCAGGGAATTTTCTACAGATTTTTAGTAAGTTTAAAATGCTTTTTCTCCCGTAATTTTTTATTCTCTTCGACGGCTTGGTGTTGTTCGAGAAGCTCTAGCTGCTGGCAGCTTCTATTTTACTATCGCGAATCTAAATTTTTAAGCAATTCTATAAAATAATTATTTCGCGGAAAAGTTATCAAGGTGGTTATGCGATAACCCAAGGTTTGCTAATTTTGAAAAATATGCGTTTTCCTACAATCTTGCGATTATTACCTGTCTAGTAACTTTTAGCGAACTTGGTAATTAGCGTTTAATACCGAATAAGTAACTTCTCAATTTCTCGGTAAACTATTTAACAAGTTGAACCAACATTTAAGGGGTAGATACAATTTTAAACGGAAGATAAATTTTAAGTGCAGTTACATGTTTTAACTAACAACTTTTTGTCACGGAAGCAGTAACAATTACTTAAGATGGTATACGTAACGTGTACGCGAGTAATTAGCAGTAACAATGATCCCACGGTGGGTCTCACAAGCGATGGTACATTAGCAGACAGTCATGGCACGTTAAACCTTATGAAAATGGACTTGGGCGGGTTCCAAAAAGTACATACACACTTCTGCCAAGCAAGATCAGAAAATAAGCGTTCCTGGGAGTAAACGAAAGTTCTATGTCCTTTGGGAGATGTTTCAGACGTTATAGGAACTGGATTACCCAACGACAATAGGACCTACTTTTTATTTTGAAAATATAAATCAATAAGAAATCGTTAAAAAGTGGTTTTATAACGTTTTCGCTATATTGATAACACTAGAATTACTATCCACTAGCATGTTGCTAAAAATAAATACGGGCGAACTTTCTAACAGCTACATTTAAAAAAAAAAAGGAAATTACAGACATATTTTACAAAGGATCATCCAAAATTTTTAAAATAACAAAAATAATTAGTTTACGGTCTAACCAGACACCAAAAAAAATTACGAAAAATAAAAAATCGCTATGCGTAATGCGCCAATTCAATTAGTGCAACCAATCATTTCGATTGCGATCGATACACCTAATGACCCCGATGTCCCTAATTAATATTTGCTTTTAATTACGTCAGCGTTTCTCAAATGACCGCCCACGCCTCGCCGAATACTTCCGGTTCCTGTTGCGCGTTTCGTGAAATCACCGTCGTGTTCAAAAATCGAAAATTGGCACCGTGAAGAAATTGCTTAGCAAACAATGTTAAGATTTAAAATGTAGCTTTCCAAGTGTGCCAAAAATCGAATTACAAAGAGTAGAATATAATTCGTCTCTTGTCCCTTGTGTCTAGCCACTAACTGCTTTGTTCTACGTGTAATAGATGCACTCAGTTTTATTCAATTTTCATTAGAAAACGTAGAATATTATACGACGCAGTCGCACGAGCTACGCGAGAGTTATCCTTCTCATAATATTAGGTAGTTCGGAGTCATTTTGATTTTCCAATTTAGGGAATCTAATTGTGTTTGTTCACAACCAACTTCACATTTCAACCGCATAAAAAAAAGAAAAAAAAGAAGAAAAAAACGAAATGATTTTCCGAACGACCCAATAATACCGTTGTATCTCTTCACTGCGTACAAAAACGTATAATGTCCCTTGTGTCGACCCACTAATAGTCTTGTTCTACGCACAATAGATGCACCTTTATTCAGGCTTATTCAATTTTCATTAGAAAAAGTAGAATATTATACGATGATATTTATCCTTCTCATAAGAATACCGTTGTGTGTCTTCACTGCGTATAAATTCGGTTAAAAAGAGGCGAGGGGAGTAACTGTTGTTGGAATCGGCAATGTTATTTTGTCTTCGATTCTGTGTCCCTGAGCGAGAGTGAGAAACAAGAAACCAGAATGAAAGAGAAAGATTCGCCGGTTGCCTAGCAATGTCATACGATCAGCCTCGTTCGAGCGAAGCAGTTGCAGAAAATGGCGGGGGCAGCTCTGCATCCACTATCGAGGCAAAAATGCGTCGACTATACTTGGCTTCAGCCCGGTGTCCAAAGTAGAGGCTTACTAAGAAGCCTTATTGGCGAGTCCAGAGTCCAGATGAAACTCTCCCTCGCCCCTTCTCGATTTCTTCGCTACAGCGTATCCGTTTTAAACGGAACGACACGGGCAAAGATGAAGAAATTACCGGATGGAATAACCAGGAATTTAACGAGACCGCTAAATCGAGTACATATTCCACTGGTATCGATAACCTTTTCCTTCGTTTCGCTCGGAGAGACGAGTCGCGTCGCGCAATAACGCCGCCTCCGAGCCCTCGTTCAAAGGGGTACACACCCCTCTCCACCCCTCCGACCCCCGCTTCGCGCCGTTAGTTGCAAGTTTTCCGTTTCGAATCAGCGCATTCTCATCGAACACGAATCGATTTCGAAACGCTCTCGAGTGCGGGCTTGTCATTAACCCCGTTCTTCGGGCGTGAACCTTCGAAACGAGCCACAATTCCATCGTGTGAGTACCTACTATATTGCCCTTCCACCAGGGCTCGCGATGCCTCCGCCATACCCCGTTTAACCCTCGTCTCCTGAACACCCGACCAACCCTTACACCCTTCTCTCCCTCTTTGCTTCAACGCTCCCCGGCCTTCTCGCCCCAAAGCCCAGATCTTGATCGAGAATTTTAGGCTTTGCCGGATGTCGTAAAAACTAACGACGCCAGGAGAACCGTTAAGCAAGTCGTTTTCCAAAAAAATCTTTTGTAACTTGTAGGACACGGGACGAGGATGAAGTCGCGCGGATAATAGACAAGGCAATTTGCATTTAACTTTTAAACGATGATTAAATTATACGACTCATTGGGAAAGGATGGTTGACAGATATTACAGCATTGTTAGTCGCATGCTTGGAGAAATTAATTCACAAGCAACCTAAATATTCGCTTGTTGTATGGTTACAGAAA
Source organism: Euglossa dilemma (assembly GCA_002201625.1). NCBI lineage: Eukaryota > Metazoa > Arthropoda > Insecta > Hymenoptera > Apidae > Euglossa > Euglossa dilemma. Next base: position 1,052,115 of record NIJG01000026.1, on the reverse strand, counting down.
CCCAGGTGAACAACCGAATTGAACGTTTAAGGAAATTAAGAGATTTACGGACATTTTTTGTATATCTATCTTTATGGAGACCATGGATTTATCTTTATGGATTTACGAGTAAAGAAAATCATGTATTTTCTTAAGAAATAAGACTATGAATTTGATTTAAAAAGAATTAGAATATTAACAAACTTGTATTAAGTTGATTAAGTCTGTTAGTATTGCGTATAATTGCAGCAATCCATCCGTCAAATTGCAATGTGTTAACTAACTCTTGCGATAAAAATTCTGTTTATAAACCTCGACACATTCTCGTTTAAAAAAAAAAGATTAGGAAAATAAGGAAATAACGAGACTTACAGCAATGATAATAATCAATGCACTCAACTGAACTAGATAAATTGTATCTCGATAAAAAAGAATTTATAGACTAAAGTGACTACCTTAATTTTTGCATTTTTTTAAAATTTTGCTAAAAAAACGCTTGACACAATTTTAACGCTTGTCACGACAAGCGAGTAATAACTTAAAATGAAAATGGTAAATAATAACTAAATATGTTCTCAAATTTTTGGTATCTAAAATCCGAGTTCGGCGTGCTAAAAGAGCTTTTAATTCGATATTACATCGTTAGAAGTAGAATTTATTCGCTGAACGGAAAAGCCGAGTGATGCATAATTGTGATATTCCGTTAATAGCAAAACGAATAACGGAATGCTATATCTGAGAGTCGGCTACGCGTTCTTATTAAAAGAGGTCCAACCACGGTATCTTCAATATCGAGCCCCAGGATCGGTATCGATAATATCAAGCTCGAGATACAACTGACGATTCAATTTCACGGTGAAAAATCGAAACGGTTTATTATCGAGGCCGATCTCAGTTCCAAACGATAAAAGTCGCCGGAGAAATCAACTTTCCAATAAATAGAGAATTCACCCGTAGCTACTGCGGGTCACCTGAGCTTCCGTTTGCACTTGGTGAACAACTAAGACCATCAACGAAGAAACGAGGAACAGTCATAATTGTTTCAACGTCAGCGTTAAATTTAAATAACTATTTCGCTCGAACATGTTTATTAATACGCTATTTTTTGTTATAATATATTATCCTCGTATACTTATAAATATACCATAGATCATACTTATAAATATTTTATTTCTGTAAAGCCTTCTACTATTTCTATATAATTTATAAAAATCGGAGACCTGAATTTTCCATGCTTTTATATTAAATATTTTTATAGTTTGATATTAAATATTTTTTACGGAAATAATTCTTTCGATTTTTTATTTTCTTTTTAAATTACGAATAAAATACTAAATTTCTCTAAATTCTTGCTAGAAGATATCTATTTTTCACTCGATACGGATTTAAGAAACATCAAAGCAACGTAGGAAGGTCTGTAAGTGCTGGATATGGAATAATACATGTCGTATCTCGAAGGAAACGTTCGTCTCTGCGCAACTTATTCTTCGACAAAATATCTAATACCTTAAGAATTTCAATATTCTCGAAAGCTTAAGCATTTGGTAAAAATTTTTCTGTTCATCCTCGGAATTTGAATCATCTGCTTGAATTTCTCAGATATTCGAACCCTGGATCGTTTCAGTAACCGGATCGTGTGATATAATATCGAACTTCAATGCCTCGTGAAATTATAACTTGCGAATTTACAGATTCACCATTTCAAACTACGCATGTACGCGACATTTTTGCAATCGAAATGTTTTATTTCTCGTTTAAAGGCAGACTGTATGTCTTTAAATATTGAATAATATTTCTAACTTTAATTAAAATAGCAGTAATATATATATACATACACGTTCATTATCGATACAGTTATTTTTTTCAATGAGTAATTTATTTATGATCATTGAAATTGAACCTCTGGAATATCTTGGATGATATTCTAGAGGATGAAAAATATTTCGAACAAAATTTGAATGGTTTCGTGGCACAGGTAATTGGATGTTACTCGCAGTTTATAGGCGGCGAATGTATGAATCGAATTTGCTTTTTAAATGGCATCGTATATTTTTTTAAATACATTAATCGATCCACTTCCTATACGCGAAAAAGCATTAAGTTTTTTATATATATAAAAAGGCCATCAATTTAGGTCATACTTTAATTTCAATAACGTGAAGCGATACAGAACATTGCAATTATATAATAGTAATTTAAAATCCCCGATATTCTAAAACAGTAGACACAGCTCTTATAATTAAAATAAATATTTATATAATATTTTAGCTACGGTAATTAAAATAAATCTACTTTAGTATTTTTTTTTTTCATTGAATTTTAAATTCGTTATTTAATTCAACGATAAAAAAATTACAGAAATATTTCAAATATCCTATACACTGCCATCTTGGAACAAACTATCGTTGTCATGTTGCAGGAGGAGTATAATAACCTTTATTCGAGGTCATTAAGCGTGAAATTCAATATGTAAGAATTAACAGCGAGGCAACCCGTATATCGAAAGCAATTCGGCGAAATAAATCAGACAAATGTCCAATTAATAAAATAAACCGAACATATTCCCAAAAATTCGCACGAAAGGTATACCGAAACCCTTGCAGATTCGATATAATTCACGAATTTATTATACTATACACCCCTTTGCCGGTACGCGTTCGCCAACTCGAATCTCGATAACCGCAACAATAATAGCACGCACATTATCACCGATCGGTTCTGGCATTTTCGCGCTATAATTGCGCCATTCCGAGCAACTGAGAACGCGTAAATACACCGGTAAGCGCAAATGAAGCTCTCCGGGTCGGTACGATTGTTCCCGCGTCGTAAATCGAAAACGGTGATTAAACTCGATATTTGTCGACACGTCCGCGGCGTGTCGCTTCGAAAACAGCCGGTTAAAAGTCTCCTCTTCGTTCGACCTTACGCTAGTCTGTGTCTCAGACCTATATAAGCTGCAAGTTTCGAAAGCGACAGCGATTCCTAGAAATATAATATATTTGGACACAATCGCAACGTTTGAAACACTGCGAGCATTAACCCTTTTCAATCGGGAATTTTTTTACCGTTTCCTTTGTCTCGGACCTATACAAGCTAGAAGTTTCGAAAGCGACAGTGATTTCTAGAAAATAATATATTTCAGGACAATCGCGATATTCGAAATACTGCGAGTATTAACCCTATGCAATCGGGAATTTTTTACCATCCACTTTATCTCGGACCTATACAAGCTGCAAGTTTCGAAAGCGACAGCGATTCCTAAAAATATAATATATTTTAGGACAATCGCGATATTTGAAACACTGCGAGAATAACCCTTTGCAATCGGGGATTTTTTCGTTACGAAAAAATAATAATTCGAAGACTTTCTGTCATAAAGTCGACGATGGTTTTAAAACGTAAAATCATCATCAAAATATAAGAAATCGTATAGAAATTAAAACATGGAATTATTTCACTTCGACATTCCACGCATCGTTGGGGAATTTAACATTTGATATATTAATTAACATCGATCTTTGGAATCTGATTAAATGGTGACTAAAGGTTAGTGCAAAGGGTTAAAATAATTCCGTTTAAGTTTTATGCTTGTATTTATAGTCTACGATATAGGTTGCTCTTTCCTTTTCTTATGAAAGGTGTTATATCGCGATGACCATGAGAATTGCCTACCCTTATCCATAACACATTTCCCTGGTCGTAATATTATACAATGACTAGGCACGTGTTACTGATCACTGGCAAAATGCTAGAAAAAGTGTTTCGTGCTATATAAGTTACGTCGAGGGGTGAGAAACGGAGACATCGCGATAAAAATAATTAAAACAGGCAAATCTACGTATATCTTGAATTAATTCTGTAGTAATCCTGATTTAACCCTTTGGGGACGAATGCGATAATATACGTGGAAATTTTTTAAAAAGAAAAACCGCATGGAATACAGCGAAAAATAATTTTAGCATAATTTTAGCGTTGTCATCGATGTCGTAGATATTTTTTAATTCGGTAAATTTCTCTAGATTTGTTATTTTTAATCGTTTAGTATCGTTAGCTTCGTTTCTCGTCCGCTAAGGGTTAAAAGTTGTAAAAGTAAATGTTCATGCGAGAGAAGGCATTCCATATTGAAATTAGTTATAGAAATTTCCACCACAACACTGTTCAATGTAATTAAACGATATATTTTACAGTGAAATGTTACCGATGCATTTAAAATATTTACAACGACTTTGCTTCATAATTTTCCCTATAGAGACACATGACGTTAACGATCTACTGTTTTGTTATATTGCGACTACTGAATGCTAGATGGTCCTATAATTTCTAATTTAACTCAAACTTCGATACGGAAGTAACTACAGTCTACGTTGCATTTAATTCTTTATTTACATCATAGGTGTAATCTAACATAGCAAGGTAAAAGACTTTTTAAAGCCTGTTTACGAGAAAGCAAAATGTTAAGTTATGTCAAAACTAGCAGAGGGTGAAAAGTGCGTGCAAACGCGTATACAAAACGCGAAAGCGCGGATGTGTGCGTGTTTGAAAGAGTGCAGACACTTATTTCGCGACGTGAGGACATTTTGAAACAAATGCGAAGCCAGGTTGATTCGAGCCTACATGTTCCAATGCCGCGATACGTCGAATTATTGCGGTTATAACACGTGCAGAACGTTTAAGCTTCATTTCGTTTTGAACACGGTATTATTTCGCCACAGTTTTAAAACCTACGCTGTCAATAATCACCGGGATACACGTAGCTTTTTGTATTCGACACGGTGTTGGAATTTAATCAGGAAGTAGCCGCAGCTTTGCTCTGCACGGGCACGTGTATACATTTTCGGATTTTTCCCTCTTTCGATCGTGAAATAATTCGAAAGTTTGATCGTAGATTAGCGATTTTATCGACCCGCTGCGGGAATTATTCGATCAAGTTCGATTTTTACGCGACAGGTGGCAAACCACCGGAGATAACGAGAGTGACCATCTTGATTAATTAGAATCACGTCAGTTGTCACACGCGAACCCGGGATTTTTAATTTCGTCGAAATAAATATTTGACCGATGTCGGAATTAATATTCCGCCGTAAATTTCCGCGAAAAGGAACGATGGCGAGCAGGAAATTATGCATTTCGGGTAATTATTAATACGAGTAGCATGCATTTGCAGATTTTTCATCGTTAAATCGAGTTCCTCCTAGACTCGCTATGAATAAAAAATATATTTAATATTTACTTATTCACCGAGTGAAAATTGAGAGGCTCGTTAATATCGCCAGATATTGAAAGTTTAATAACGTAACGTTAACAATGCGGAATATTTCTTGCATCCGCTGTTTTCTTGCAATCCAGAATTCCGAGTACGGCGTGAAACGTGTATCATAAAGAAAGTAATAGAACGATTGCGATCGAATACCCGAAGAACGATAAATTCGAGCATAAATTAAATTACGCGTGTGATGAGAATTAATTGACCCGATGAAATCAGTTGCAAAACATTAACGTTGCGTTTAAAACAGCAAAACCGGATACTCTAGTTACGACCTATGCCATTTGAATATTATATATCTTTAAATAAATAAATAAATAGTTCGTACAGTTTCGGCACGATTTTATTTTATCTCCTGTCATATTTATCAATCCGAGTTTGATTGGTTGATACGATGTCAATTAGTAAATCCCGACGAATATTTTCAATCTTGACATCGCCTATACATCCGAATTATATTTTTTTGACAAAACACTGCTTTGACGTGAAAATACAAAAAGAAATTTGCCAAAGAATTCAGAATCACTCTGATTTTTTGCTTCGAACTAGATTTAAAATTGTTTAATCCTCTTCCCATTTGCCGTGGAATTTTCATATAAAAATTTGTATCGGACGTTATTTGCGAATTCTAGCGATTTTTACGTTTTAATAATTGGTATTTGATTATTTCCGCCGGAACTGCAAAAAATAATTACCGAATATTTTTATTTTATTAACGGATTTATCGAAAACATCTCTCGATTTCGATAATGCCATCCACGTTGCAAACTAACCGATATTTCGAAATACTCGGATATCGATGTATCATTGAAATTCGCAAAGAAACTCGATATAACTCGATTAAAAAAGAAGCAAAACTTCGGAACACACGTCTCATCCGATTCACCGTTAATGCCTGACAAAATTCCGTTCACTGTATCATCGTCAAAAAATTAGTAACATTCCACTACTAGCATTCACGAGTTCATAAAAATCCTACTAAAACTTGCAACACTTCAAACCTCTGAATTCCCGAAAATCTCCCTGAACCACTTATCCTGCACTTTTCGTCCAGTCAATCACCTTCATCCCTGATCATAAAAATTTCAGATACCCGAAGTAGCAGCAACCACCAACGAGTCACCGAAAAAAACTTCATACAAGCGGATAAAAATATCCTATCAGAGAAATTTGCGTTCACCGTCATCATCGTTCTAAAATTTCTGATAGCTGAAGTAGCAACAACCACCAACGAGTCACCGAAAGAAAATTCAAACAATCGGATAGAGATTTGCTATCGCAGAAATTTGCGTCTCGCCGTCATTACATGCCCGAAGTAGCAACAATCACCGAATCAGCGAAAGGAAATTCATACAATCGGATAGAAATTCCTTATCGCATAAATTTCTTATCAGAGAAATTTGAGTCTCACCGTCATCATTATCCTAAAGTATCTGATACCCGAAGTAACAACAACCACCAACGGAGTCACCGAAAGAAAATTCATAGAATCGGATAGAAACTCCCATCGCAGAAATTTCCTATCAGAGAAATTTGCCTTTCACCGTCACGATTATCCTAAAACGTCAAATACCCGAAGTAGCAACAACCACCAACGAGTGACCGAAATGAAATTCATAGAATCGGCTAGAAATTTGCGTGTGACCGTGAGGGTAACGATAATGCGATCTTACCGGACATGGCGTCGTGGGAGAGGCGGCGGTACGGGGCTGTGAAAGTTGTCCATCATCGAGTAGGAGTTGCGCTCGGCGGTGGACTTGTGCTCGAGTGCCTCGAGATGATCGAGACGCAGGAGCTCTGGCTCGCGGGGCGAGTGGAGTTCACAATGGGCGACGTGAAGCAACGGCCTCAGGGACGAACCGCCTTCGCATCGTTGCTGCCGCGAAGGCGGCCTCGCCACCTGCCTCTCTACACCATCCGACGCGTGCTGCTCGTCACCCCAGACCTCGAACTCCCCCGCCGCGGAGTAGTCGCCGAATCCACCGTTACCCTTCACCGTTGCACCCTTCTTCGGACAATCGTCCACGAGTACGGGCCACGGGGACCCTCGCTGCTCCTTCCTCTCTGCCTCGCGCCTGTCCTCTTGTTTCCGCTTGTACTTCACTAGGTACTGACGTTTTCGGCTGGAAAGCGACAACGAGAGGCTGCCTCGGCGACCTGTGCACCGACGGCCCGTCAGATTTCCGGCGGACGCGCCGCGGTCCGCATAAAGCTCCTTCCACGAGCGGGGCAGCGTATCTCTTCCGCTTCAGGGCCTCAGCATCGGTCAATTCCTTCCAGGGTGATTGTTACAGCAGACACATTCCACGGGATGGACTCGTTTCGTTTTCCTCGCTGGCCGCCGGCTATAGACCGGGCTAACGTGTACGCAAACTTTGTTATCGATCTGTCAACGCCAGCGAGAAAGTTCAACTCCCGCGCGAGGTTAGACGAGAGAAAGAGAGAGAGAGAGAGAAAGAGAGGTTAAGTGGACGGTCCTGGACCCGCTGGGTTCGTCGTCGATCAGAGTATTATTTCCGTGGGTGGTAGTTTTCCAAGATGGCTTTTCGTTCTGTCACTGGTTCAAATGGATATCGAAAAAAATGCGACCACTGGTCTCGATGCGTATCCTTTTTCACTGCACTCCACGAGCGAAGCACTGGTCGAGCTCGATGCTCTATCACTGGACACTTTTTATCCTTCACCAATTCCAAAATCGTAGATTATATTCGTGTATTATCTCTCCTAGAAGCTAGAGCCGGCAACGTTTTCTCAGTTGCACATCACTACTGGAGAAACGATCCCGATGACAGAAGCAATTCCCTTGCAAGAACGAGCAGTCAACGTACGTCACGGATACTCTCGACGCGGACGAACTAATTAGGTCAGGGGGTTGAGAACTGCACGCAAATCCGTGCCGGTGGAGCGTGAGCAGCGTGCCCCGAAGGTCCCAGGGGTGCAAGCGAAGAGACCGTGTCGCCGTGGACCGGGTGGTGGTACTCCACGATTCCTCTCTCGACCAGTTCAATGACTCGTCTTTCGGATCTCCTTCTGCCGACGAGCGCGATTATCCGGACCGATCGGCGAAACGGGAACCGAAGGCCGGATGTAACGGGAAAGAAACTCGGAGGCACTTCGTAAAAGGAACGAAGAGCAGCAGCGATAACGATCGAGCCGAGATATACTCGAATTCGTGGCAAGATATTTCAACGCGTGATCCGATGGTCTAAGGGATGCTCGCGGCTCCCTACGCCGTATTCCCGAGCGTAGCACACGGAGGAGAGAGAGTGTACAGCGCGAGGTTACTGCACCACCGTTCTACCGTGGTCGTCGACTCCCCTCTTTATCGCGCACCGTCAGTGAGAAACGATCTCGTCGCTCGAGAGAGAGGCCACGCTCGAGGGCAACGCACACACTCGCGTCAGCTGCGGATCAAAGACTGAAGGGCCACGGCGCCGCAACGCCCGGCACGGAGTGACACTGAGTGTCCCCACCACCGCGCCAATCTCGCGCATGCGCGTCGCGCGCCCCGGCTCACCCCCCACCACCGCAACGGAACGAGGAAACCCCTGGATGCGAACGCCGCCACGCGGGTGGTGCGGTCACTACTCGTTCTCGCGGCGCCGTGGCCACCGTATCGCTGCGACTGGCCGTGTCTACGCTTGTTTTGCGACGTCGATCCACCGGGGTGTCGATATCCGCGCAACTTCGTCGCTGTTGGAAAGTTTCGAGAGGGATTGCTCGTGGGACGAAGGCTGGAAAGTTCTGGGTTTTCTGTTTTTGTCGGTGGCGGTTGATTGGATATTTTTGATGGAAGGAAAGGAACGGGGGACGGGGTGATTTGGTGGAATTGAAGAGGTGCGTGAGTAGTTCGGTATGGAATTACGGTGCAGCTAGGTATCAACAAGTTAGGCGCAGGCGAGACGGCTGTCGCGACGTGATGGTTGTGCGTGTTCTGATTTATATCGTCGGTTATGATCGTTGTAAAGATCCAAAGGTTTTTTTTTTATGGAAAACAGTGAGATAGATTAACGAGTTTAAACAGGATCCGATTTGCATTGTTTTAACCTAATGTAATAATGTAAAAAGAGATTAAAATATTGTAATATCTAAATATGTTGTTTACGGATGTAACGGAGAACAGAACAATCTCTGAAATATAACCGATATTACGATGAATAAATATCTAGAAATTTTCTCGAAATCGAAATTAATAAAGCGCTATATAAGGAAGGAAAAGCTGTTTTCGCCATTGTTCCTTTGTTCCGCGTATACGCGTTTCTGTTCTGCCAAGCGTTTTTCTTTCTTATTAGCCTCATTGTCAGTGTCCTATAATAGATTATGCGAAACTGCTTTAGATGTCACGATTTTCCTTTGATCCTTACTGGTAAATGGAAGGAATTTTCTTCCGCGAGTCATAGCGCCGGCAGTATTACCTTCCTCTCTACAAGTTTGCACATATTTTCATAGCTTTTACCTTCGACGCGTAGTAATTATAAAATTCGTATGCTTTTACAGGATTATAACGAAGCTTCGCAGATTTTCGTAATTAATAAACAAAGTCGCTGCGTATTATTTATATTAATATTCGAAACCGGAATTGTAGTATTTAACCGATGTAACGTTATTCTGTATTGTATTTTGAATTTCCTATTAAACGATTTTTAACAACTGCGAGTAGTTTCTAAAAACCCCTATAGAATATTCATAAATAGACGATAATAACCGACAAATTTTCACTTTACCCAACACCTATCGAATCCTATTGATTTTCCAAACTCCCTCTCTCTTTCTCTCCCTACTTTTGGTCTTAAGAAAGAAAAGATATCTCCGAAACGTTTGTATAATTTTGAAAGAGATGCGAAAAAGGTAAGTCGGAAAAATGGAATGTGAAAACTAATATAAAACGCGTAAGTCTGTAGGATTAACACGGTTATGACGGGTCAACTGGAATAAAGGAAATTCTCTGAAAACCAGCCAAGCCAATTTCGACCAGTCACGTTGCACTTCTCCGGAAGTTCGGCGAAGTGCCTCGATCGCTTACGCATTCTTTTCGAAGCAACAGCCTTCGTCGATACGTTACAGCATTCGAAGTATAACAACTCGTGCTTCTCGATTCTTCGAAAAATGAAAATTCTCGTTGAACCGAGAATCAACGACGCGTAAATCGCGTTGGCACTGTGATCCATTAGACTTAGAGTTAATTTAAAAGCGAATTCCGAATAGTTAGACCCCCGGAAATCCTTATCCATAGACTTTGCGGACCCGCGCAGACTTTCAACTATTCCAAACATGGCAAGTGAAAACGAGGATGCGATGTAAACAGGCAGACGACATGTAAACAGCGCCACCAGCGATCGTCTGAGACAACAGGACGTATAGGCGAGGATGCCTGTTATATCTTCGTAAGAAATTCACCGTTACACGCGTGTAATCCACCCCACGTCCCTGTTCGACATTTCGAGGCGGCAGAATGTTTAATTATTTCGTCGTAGAACGTTCGGTCGCGGAGATAACGCGAACGGCTGGTTGGAAGGCAATAATAATCACGGCGGCAAACGTTAACGCGGTAGCTGAAGCATATTAATTGCAAGTGCAGTGTATAATTAATAATATCGCGTTACAATTATTCGCGGGTAAATGGAAGAGGGGTGAATCGATATCGTTACAACAATCGTTTACCCGTGGCACCGCTGAAAACAAAAGGCGAAACGTCCCGTGTTGATTGACTTCCGTCCCGACAATCCCCGCCTGGAATCGTAAAAATAATTGCTTCTCTCGCGTTAAATGCTTCGAGCAATTACGTCGTTCGGGGCAACGATATTGCAGGATGAATGCGGTATATACACACGCGGCTAGATGTCTGGCCCCCCCGGTGTAGGTACCTGGAGATTTCTATTGCTTCAGAGGATACGGGGAGCGTTATAGAGAGGAAAGTTGCGCGATTCGAAGAGTCAAAGATAACAGGGATACAGTCCGCTTCCAACTACTTTCCCTGTGTTTTATCGTTACTTCGGTTAAGTCGGGTTAAAGTGAAATTTCGGCGGATTTAACGGCCCTGGTATCGTATAACTTTATCAAGACTAAGTAGTTGGCATTGTGTCAATACCCGGGTCTCTTTTCTTTTTCCACCGTCCCTCGCAATTCGGAACTTTAAACGCGTGTAATAAAACGAAAACGGGAATCGATCTAACCCGCTCGTTCGAAATTTCACCAAACAACGCGTATACTTCGAATTTGAATATTTATTTCGTCAAAATTCTTACCTATTCGCGATATCGTAATCGTATTTAGGTGTTCAGGTGTTTATTTCGTCAATATTTTCACCTATTCGCGATACCGTAATTGTATTTAGGTATTTAGGGGTTCAGCCAATAATCTCCTCTCTCTATCTTTTCCCCGGCATTCTCCTAATTCGCCACGGAGACCAACAAACGCGTAGTATTGCGAGGGCACTCCAGCTACTGCTAATTAAAACCTACTACCGGTAAAATCGGCGTTTCGACAATTCTCATTCCGTCAAAGAACCTAGCTACCATCATTATCAACTCGTCGTCGATTTAATCGCGTCGAAAGTCTGGCCCTCTCTGCGCCGATTACACCACGCTCGAACGAGACCGCGAATTCCGCCGAGGCGAACTCGAATTTATAATTAAATACTCGATCGTAATTTCTCGTGCTGCTCGGTGACGCGCAGCCAGCCAGCGATCCTAGATCGCTCTGCTACTACCCCTCTACCGGCTACGCCACCCCCTCCCGTCGTTGCCGCTGTATCTAGACATCTTTGCAGATGCAACGAGGGTTATAGAGATACTATTGACTCTCGAAGCTATTCCGACGAGAGCGCGACTCGTGAGAGCGGGCTCTCGTTCGCTGGGAAGTTTAATTATCCCCTTCGGTACATCCTGCTGGTCGTTGATACTGACGAACAATCGTGGGCGAGCGAGCGCACGCATATCCTACGAGCGGAATGGAGACGCGTCGATGGGCCAGAGTTGCGAAGAAGGGACGGGGGGGCTAGATGGATGGAGAAGTTGTTTTAGCCGAAATCTGCCACGGCAGCCTACAACGTTTACCCTTTTAGCGGTGGCGACCCCCGCCGCCACTCGGCTCGCCATTCTTCGCCTCCTGCTTCCAACCACCACCCTCCACCCTCGCTCTCCTCTTCCACCACCCGGTATACGGGGTGTTTCCTAACGCTCCATCCAGTCCCGCGTTCTGCCAGACCACCCTTTTTTACCCAATAGTTTCCACCATTCTCCCGATGACATTTTTTTCCTCTGAAATTTCGCGCAGCAGATCCCTTTTTAATCTCGTTACTCGATTATTATTACCGAGAAAATAACCAGTCGACGCGTATACGTTGTTATTATTATCATGAAATTGATACAGATGAAACCTATTTTAATTTTGTCGTTGTATCGATTTGTAACCAGAGATTGTTCGACATAGGAATCGATGATAGTTTTCGAGGTGTCCGTATCACTTTTTCCGATACCTGGAGTTTTGGATATATTATTCGAGTATGTAAATAAAGTATCGAGATATAAGCGCGTTAAAAAAGATTTTCCGCTCGGTACGATATGTTAAAATGCAATGAATATTCGAATAGGAAACTAGGATAAATCCGGGCAACTTTGCTATTCCGAACTGCTAATTTTCCATACCGGCTTGCACACATAATGGAACACCCCGTATACCCGCACGTAAGTACGCAAAGTACGCTATGACCCGAAACGGGTGGCGCAGAGGGTGTAGGTACGTCGAAAGGAAAATTCGCGACAAGGCCTTTGATGTCGCTTAAACAGAAAACGTCGGCCTCTGCTGTTCCATAGCTTAGATTCTTCCTTCCTTCCTTCCTTCCTTCCTTCCTTTCTTTCTCCCCTCTCTCCTTCATCCTTCCTTTCTTTCAGTCAACTAGCTTCTTACGGTCGTTTGCGTTCACGACGCGCCGGTTGTCTTTGAATCTGCCCGGCTCTCTCTTTCCTCTCTCTCTCCTTATCGACGCGCATCTCCTTAGTCCTTTAGTTCTAGCCGCTTTGAGAGGCGGCCGCAACTACCGGCAGCTTCGCGACGATGAAGATATCGTGCCCCCCTGCCATAAGCACTCATTTGTTCTCCTTATCTGCTCCGGGTAGGCACTTCTCCGCCTTTGGGACGTCCGGGCAAGCGCGAGCCTTCCTGTTTTCTTCTTTCCTGCTACCCGTCCAGAATTTGCATCGTATACGCCGCGTATACCAATCCTGCGATCGCGGCCATCTTGCGCCACGTGAACGCTCCGTACCTTCCTCGGGGTGGGAGAAACTCCGTGGACAGCCGAGTTTTATCGAGCACCACCGACCGACAGATCCACCACCGACGATAGCACCGTGGAAGACGACCGACGACCGCTTTCACGCCGCGTTTCTTCCCGTCCGACCGGCCTCTGCCCTCGCGCTCCGGGTATTGTACGAAATTTCTGCTTGTTTTACGAGAAACCAGCCGACTGCCCGTGGCGTTTGTGATTTTAACTCATACTCCGCTTCCTCCGCTCAACTCCGGCTAACTCACCCTTTGTCGGAGAACGTTTGCTCGTTCTGAAATTCGTACGCGTGCTCCCGCGGCCGACCCGTGGTTCAACCTCTGCTTCGTTTCACGTTTTCTAACCTCCGTCTCATCGATTATATCCTTCTGACCGATTTCCCGACGAAACGTCGGGTACTCCATGCGGTACAAAGAACGCGATTATCCTCGGACCGATCGTAAACGCGTTTGTCTATCGAGAAATCGATGCGCGCATGCGGGATACGCGTTAACCGTTGATTCCTGCATTTCGGTAAACCGATCCTCAGATGTATATGCGATATCATCCATGTAACACCGCGAAGTTGGATTAATTGTAACCGTTCAATTACCCTATGATGAATTACAACACGTAAGATCGATATCTGCTATCGGTTTACTCGGCTGGTAAACAAGTATGGCGGCAATTAATGGCTCGAGTATGATTGCACTGTTTTGTTTCGCGTTAGACGGCTAGTCTCATGAATTATATAATTTATTACCGCAAAGTGAAAGTTTATACATCGGATTTTTCGTATTTTTAGGTCAGGGTCTTTGGTAATGCGTAAACTGTCGCAGAGTTTACGGAATTCTAACGATTCGTAACGCCGGAACGTTTTTGCAGGTATTTTACGAACTTAATATCGGTGTTTGGTAATAAAAATGTAAAAAGTATCAACGCGTTTCGTACTTCTCCGCTACGATGCTTTCTGATTTATGATATAAATTATTTTGTTCTCGAAATAAGAAAAATTCGAGCCAAAGATACGGCGTTCCCTGCCTTCCTCTGTTCCTTGCCTCTCCTTTTATCTTTCCCCGCATTTTTGCGAAATTCGTAACCGTTCTGTAATGTAGCGGATGCTTTTAATCCATAATACACGAACGCGATAGAACGAAAAGGTAGAAGAAGGCATTTGCATCCTTTATGATGCTTTCTGTAACTATAACGACGCGAAGGGAGCAGAATTGAAGAAACGATAACGCCGTTAAATCGAGAGAGATCGAATTTCTCCTGAACGCAAACTCTCCTTGACAAAACGAGACAAACTGTTTAATAATTTATTTCCCTAACAATTGCACGATGCGGGCGAAAATTATTTCAATCCTGAAAGCGTATAGAAACCTTGAAACGTTAAAATTAAAAATGAATCCTTCCGTAATTAAAACAATGTCAAATATTCCACGAATCTTTCGCTTTCTTCTTAAGAAATTGTTACTTCATCGTGCGGATTGTCTCAATCGCGACATCTCTGTTTTTATTTTGTAACTAATTACTTCGACCTCTCACATTCTCTCTCTTTGCGTACATCGCCAAAGTATTTAATGTATCTGAATATATTAAACCTAAAATTCCAATTCCGACTGTGAAAAGAGACGTTAAAAATAAAAATGAATCCTTCCGTAATTAAAACAATATCAAATATTCCATGAATCCTTCGCTTTCCTCTTCAAAAATTTTTACGTCTTCGTGCGGATTGTTTTAATTGCGACATCTCTGTTTCTATTTTGTAGCTAATTACTTCGACCTCTCGCATTCTCTCTGCGTGTAAATATCTGAATATATTAAACCTAAAATTCCAAACTCCGCTGTTCTTTTCTCTCTCCGGTGCAACACGCGAAAATTACGAAAATAAGGGGAGAGCTGGGATTTAAAAATACGGTAACGTTATCCGAAGTAAAAGATTTTTCACTTAGCCTGTACCGGTGACCATAAACTGCGGCACATATCTTTAGCAGCTCGCGACGGTCACGCGAGAACAATCGAGATCCACGAGGCGCGATTTCGCTCGTAAAGCTGGCTCGCGCCTTTTGAATTTTCCTCGGTCCTCTTAATTCAATTTTAAACTAATTTCCTTAAACCGTTCTATATGCATGGATATTGTCCGGCGTCCAATCTTCCTAAGTTTTTTAATTCAATTTCAAACTAATTTCCTTAAAGGCTTCGACCCTCTTTGGAGATCCGGGCCCGCGCGGCCAGTTATTCGCGAGTCACCGGGTGAACGCTTAGTGGTGTCATTAGCGTTGCATAAAAGGAAAGCGGACAAGTGGGAAGTAAGGTTATTTTTATCGTCACTTACAGCCCTCTGTCGGGCATTACCAGCAGGCCGCCACCGCGATCTGCATACCGGCGCACAGTGGGCCAGCAGACCACCGAAACTGACCAAAAATCGAAAAACACGAGGATATTGAATGTGTCAAAAGTTCGACGTGTTGTGTTTCTGCGGTCGCTGATACCGAATCTAGATTAAAAAATAAGAGAAATTTAAAAAATTGAATTATCAAAAATAACATCCCATTCTTTGGCTCGCTAATTCCAAATACAATATCAAAATGTAGGAATTGTTAATAATAGATTCAATATGGCGGATTAAAGTTTGAAATTGTTCCTGTTTCCATAAAGATGATTCCGTCTGTTTTTTGAAAATTCGGATTGTACACTTAAGCGGATTCTAAATTTAAAATACGAATTTTATAAAAATGGATGGAATGTTTATCAAAAGCATGACAATCGTTATTCGTTTGAACTGCATTAACTGTGTGTACTAACTATTTGAGGATTTTGATCGCCACAGCGGTCCAAAATGAAAAGAAGATCACTAATTCGAGATATTTCGCTATCTAACGAGGAATATCGCGAAATTTTCAGTTCCAAGGAAAAACGCGTCTAGTCCACTGGTAATAATCGATTAATCTTATCGAGAGTCTCGGATGTTCCGGTCGAAATAAACGAAACAAAAAATATCTAACGCGTTCCTTTTCGAACAGGGAAAAAGGGAAGGAAGTTGCGTCCATTTGCAAATAAACAAATAAATATTTGACGGTGAACACCGTGGGTAGACGTGGCAACGTTCCTTTCGTTCGTCACGTGACACGAAAGTTGCTCGGCTGTTTCGCCCGGCGGAACGTATTAAATCTCTCGTGACAATGACGTTTGCATTTCTGAAGTGCTGACGCGACCCATACAGGCCGTCGGGCGTGCACTCGAAACAAGGGTACATCGTTTTCACGACGACGCCGTGTTTTTTTGCCCGCGCTACTCGCTGGCGTACGAGCGTGCGATATGGGGAACAGAGACACTTGACACCGGCTGTTTGCTCGAACACGCGGCAAACATGAAAAAATATATATGCGACGAGAACCCCCGATCGCGAGACACGTTATCAACGGAACAAATCCGACGGTTACGTGAACTGTCCCGGCGAGAACGGCTTTCGACATTCAAATTGTCCCGCCACCAGCCTCGAGATGGTCAATCTACAGAGTTCGTTCCTATGTTTCATTTATGATACACTCGATACAGGTTATAATACGGAACGTCACTGTACCAGGGCGATAAAACAGAGGAATGGAGAAATTTATCATCGATACGCGTTATAATGTCGAACAATGTCGAAGGAAAGCGATAAAACGGAGAAATAGGGATTTTTTTTTTAGTCGGTATCGAAAGCGAGTTTTATTCAACGCGGTTTGTAGTTCGCGTTGGTTTGTTTAACGATGTAATTTCATTTCTGAGTTACAAACCGAGGTCGAAGATAGATATATTTTACCTCGAAATCTTTATTAAAACATAAATCGATTAATTAAATTTAAATCTGATCCAGATTCTTTCGTTTGACGTTGGTAGGACTAACTCGCATCAATTGTCAAGTTTTACTAATCTCATTGTCAGTTCTCACGAATCCTGTCCTATTTCCTGGAAATAGGTGAAACCAGGCGGCATAGCGTTAATATAAATTACGAATTATTCGACAAGTAATTAATGATTTCGAAGACTAACGCTCGTGTAATCTCCTATTGTTGACAGTCGGACTACCAGAACGCCTTATTTCGGTTATGATTTTGCACGGTATTGTACCGAAGAAGGTAGTAATCGTAGCCAATCTTGATAACGTAAGAAAACGATTACTTGGACCCATTGTACTCAGCAGGGCTATCAAATCGGAAGCTGGCGCATTACCACTAAAGATCATGCTCATCCTCCCTAGCGATACAATCCCAGGAAGAATTCCACCTAATATTCCTGCCTCGACATTCTCGAAAACATTTTTAAATCGTTTAAACTCGCGTTTCCTAATACCGAAAGTAACAAAAAAAATTTTCCCTTTAAAATTCGTTCGTTTGCGCAACTATGTTGGAAGCGGCTGGTAGAAGCCGGAAGCGTGAGATCGAGAGGAAAGCCGCGGCTAACGCGATTTTACTCGCGCGAGCACGCGTTGCGTGCCCAACGATAAGGTTTTTACAAGTTTCCTCTGGAACGGTGGATTGGTTCGGGGCGACAGACTGGAGCAGAATGGATGAGCCTGGAAACGCATGGCCATGGTCACCCCCTGGTCGTAATATCGCGCCACAGGGAATACGAGGGTGGAGAGACCGGCCGGTCTGATTTCTCCGCCATGCCAGCGAGCACGCCAGTCGATGTTCGGGATCTCGGAATTGTTCCAGCTAGCGATGGGCGTTCGATGCCCTCCGAGTTCTTGAACCATTCGGCGGCCCAAGCACTGGAATGCTCCTCAACCTTGTAAATTATGTAGAACCGGATGTACCACGAATCGGATATTCCAATGTACCGATTAACGCGCGATTATGTAATTACGCGAGTAAGTAATAATTCCACCGTTACTCCGGAACTCCAATCCGAATTCTCGTGAAATTCTGTTTATCTTACCGTTATGTGAATTGAAATAATCGTTAACAAGAAAATAGAATTGTCTTCAAGAAATGCTTTCCAATCTTCGCCCGATCATAACTTGGTATGCACATTTTGGTGTAAACGATATAGAAGAATATTGCAACCATTAGTTTGGATGTAATCGTGCAATGCTACTTTCTCAAAGACTAATAATTAATTTTTTAAAAATGTGACGAAGGTTTGGAAATATTTTCTAATTTTAATATCTATCGATAAACGATCAGTGAAGTATGATCGATATCTCTGCAATAACAAATATTATGCGATTACTTTCTCAAAAACTAATAATTAGTTTTAAAAAATGTGACGAAGATTTGGAAATATTTTCTAATTCTAATATCTATCGATAAACGATCATTGAAGTATGATCGATATCTCTGCAATAACAAATGTCACGTGTTCACTTTTTCAAGTCTACTAATAACTAACGAGTGACTCGATTCGCAGTAAGTTTTCGACCCATTACGTTTCACGTTTCTAAATGCATTTCCATCGTAACAACGATCAAAGCGTAAGAAAAGAATGGACGGTAATATTGGCAACTTTCGGTAACTTTTACTCAAAGTTCCTCGAGTCTATCGCTATCCCCAGAATGGCGAGCACGCGTTACACATCCCGGCCCTATCTCGCCCCTTTTTTCCACTCTTTCTCGTTATTTCTCGCCTCGTCCCTGGCCGATTCTCAAGCAGCCACGGAATCTGACAGTCGTAGGCCGTAAACGCGGCGCGGCTGCTTATTAAAAGGAACGGGCTCTGGCTTTATTTCGCGAAGGGAGACAAGCGACAGAGTAAATATGTCGGCTGGATGTGTGTCCACGTTGTCGCGGAAACGCGGTAGGCGTCCTTTGAGTGCCTCTTACCGACGATGCCTGTTGACGCCTCGTTTGCTCTCTGATTGAATGGCCCGCTTCGTTTGCTCAAACGGCACTCGCGTGCCCGTAATTTATGAGAGCGGGTATTTTTATTAATTCCCACCGTATGTCCTAATGCTAACGTCCCAATGACAGAACGTCACGTTCTCGAGACCTATATACCCGTTACACGAGGTGAACGAGTACGTTGATAACGCTGAAAAGCCAACCGTGTGCGTTTCCGAGTTATCCTTGCCTTTGTTACATTCCTTTCGCTTTGAATTTTTAAATATTCGTTCGAAGAAAGAGATACTACCGTTCTACGCGCGTTACTATTCTCTAACGTCACTCGCAATTTTCTTTTACGACTGAAACGTAATCACGACGTTTATTACGAGCAACGAATCGATAATCTTGTACGATTGACTACAAATGTCGAATTAACGAAGCCTAAGAAAATTCTTAAAGTGAACGAGGGATGCGATAAGCTTACCATCTTTATCTCATTGAACAACTAACAAGACACTAGAACTTAATAGACCTTATCAACGATAATTAACACTAAACCTATCATGATCCAAATCACTGTTTCTTAAACTTTCATTAAATATCCTGCGTTCAACGTTACTATCTCCTCAATATTTCCCATTGTTTTCTTTTTTAAAGCTTCTACATCTTTCCCATTCATTGGTCATTTGACTGCGGTAGGTTTAGCGTTAAGAGGGTTTTAAGATATTAATTTGTCAGAAGCAAATAGTTCCAGTGTTAACCTTCGAACGTTGAAAAGCCAAGCCACGACGAGACGAATCTATCCGAGTGATCGTGAATTTTCCACCGCGGGAAAGGGAAATTGGATGATTTGGCAGGCGAATTGATCATCGTCCCTGGCGTTAGAACGTTCGGGAAAAGTTCGTTGACCCGGCGTCTCTCGTCATTCACACTTTCACCCCCGAGCCAAACGTAGCGCGTAACCCACGAGAGAGAGGACGAGAACGGACGCGGAGAGCGTGGCTGGGAATTGGCGTGGATCCAGGAACCGCGTTATCGCGACCGTCCACTGGATGAGCCCGGACTCCCGGTGGCTCGTCGACGGGGACCGCGAGGGAAGATGGCGCTGCCGACGCAGACGTCATAATATCCGTCGGGGATGTGACGTTAAACGGCGTTGGGCTTGCAAAACGCGGCACGACGAAAGGCCCGCGACGATCGAGAGGTCGATCCGTTGTTCGTGGAACGCCGGTTGCACGGTTAATGGGCAATCGAGGGGCAGACAATGCCAGCCCGGGAACCAGTCCTCTCCACGGAACCTCCTTAATGCCGTTCGCTTCTTTAAATCACAGTCGGCCGTTCCGTTCGTGCCAACCTCCACCAAACTCTCTCCCTCTTTCTCTCTCCCTCTCCCCCTTCGCCCACAGCAGAGGAAGCTTGTATAGTAACCGACGAGTGTTCCGGGAAGAAGGGTTTTCGCAGTGGAGATCGTTGAATGGACGTTGCATGGCTTCAAGTATTCTTCCGTTTTTTTTCCCTTTTTTTTCTTCCAACGGTAAGTTGAGTTTCTTTTTAAGTACGATCCCAGAGAGGTTTGAA
The DNA here is from genome assembly GCA_002201625.1 of Euglossa dilemma. Classification (NCBI taxonomy): domain Eukaryota; kingdom Metazoa; phylum Arthropoda; class Insecta; order Hymenoptera; family Apidae; genus Euglossa; species Euglossa dilemma. Next base: position 1,031,226 of record NIJG01000026.1, on the reverse strand, counting down.
TAGTTTTTGGCGTATGTTGTTTAGCGCATTATTTGCCTTCTCTTTAAACGAATTTCACGTAAGGGGTAAACAACGACGATGCGATGTTTCGTGTATTCCATCGTCGCTAAAATTTTGAGATTATATGTGAAGAAAGTTTAGAATAGCAAATTGTTCGAAGTTGCTTCGAAATTTGGTGATTTTAATGGTAATTATAACGGTCGAATCATTTGCGCGTTAAATTTGAAATGTAAAGAAGAATGTGTATAGCGTGGTTGTAAAAAATTTCGAGATTATACGTAGAATAATCTCGAAGATGAAATTTCTCGTCGAGAACATAGTTATCTATCTAGAGTAGTTGTGACGATCATTCGCGTCCCGGTTTTTAACGCGTTTTAAAGGTTCCGATTCTGAAATTCTGTTAAGCCCTATGAATGAACACTTTTTAAACAATCATATCTGGACCATCGAATTCGATTTATAGTTCCATTTATGTCAATCACCGTTATTTCCATGAACGACAAATATTTTGACTAGTTCATCCGATGGAGTGTACAACGCTTTCGAGCGACCTTTCAATGCGGCATAAGCATCGACGTATTTTTTATTTCTCTTTTCTCCTTTTCCTTTTTTTTTTTTTTTTATTTCAGCCGTTTCGAAATGTTAAAACGTCACGACGCATTTAAATTCGCTTGCTGCTTTGAAGCGCATTTGTCATCTGTCACATAACGAACGTTACCGCTGTTTTTCCCGGTGCTGCGACAAGCGCAACGCGACAACTCGAAAAAGTATCCTTAATGTAATTACGAACGTGCCTGTTTAACGGTGATATTTTAATAAACTGTTTCGTGCATTGGCGTGGCGAAAATCGAGTAATAACGGACCCAACGCGAACGACAGCGCGAACAAACCGGTGATTAAATTTGTTTAGAATCCACTATGCCGTTACCTTTACAACGACTAAATATTTGGCTACCGTTCGTAAAGCTACGAGCTCCATAAAATGAACCCTGCAAGTATTAAAACTAATATACAGTAATATAGTAATACACGGTATAGTGAAGCAAAATACGTATAATATAATAAATATTAAAATCTCTATAAGTATCGTGCAACAATCGTTAATAGCATCGTTTCAAATCAAACTTTAATAGAATATATAAATGTCCATGTTCCTTCGAGAAGTCTTAGACAGGTCCGAATGTTTTTACCTGATACTTATACTTCCCGTTTTGAATCTTCCAATCCACTAAACAAAATTTCTATAGTTGCTAATAGCTATCACACCCCTCACTAACAATTCCTCAGGTTAAACAATTTTAGCGTAAGTTAGCTCGTTCGCTTAAATCGTCGCGTATTTAATTCCGTTGAACAACATCACGGTAACGCAGCGGTATACTAATACGTATAATAACATCGTAGCGACGGATTTTTCCGAAACGTGGAAACAACGGTGTCGCACGGTGACGTTTGAAACAAAAATTCGAAACCTCGTTGGCCTTTCGGTAAATGAAATTTAATTCTCGGAATGAGGAACACGACCGGGGATAAAATATCGAGAAAAATCTTTTCGCGTTAGCGCAGGTTGGATTTGGGAGAAAAACAGGTCCACTATACAACCAGCCGTCCACCGCAAAATTCGTACGTCCCAATGCTTGCACACGTGGTCCCACCATCCCTGTTACATAGTTCCGCATGCACGTGTGCTCGCACATTCCTAGCGCGCGCGTGCATAATGCACGGGGACCCTGCTGAAGAATATATATCCGCGGTACGAAGGGCCGAAATGTATTCACCCAATTATCTCCGCATCGGCGTGCCGAACTCTACGCCCACCCCGAGCCAGCCGAAACCACCCCTAGCCCACCCTCTCGAGGGCCTGTGCTCGAGAGCGACTCGGTTCAGCCGACTGTTCCGCTCCCCACTTTTCCAACCCTCCGTTCACCATGGTCGACGGCACATTTGCATGGAATGCATTCATATGAAATCGACCATTCTTCCAGCGACTTCTCCAGCAGCCTGTGTTGTATCCCTTGCTACGCCGCGTACTCGTCTTCGAGATATGCGCGCGCGCGAGATAAATCCCGGCAAGGACACTCGAGAGACGTAGGTAACCTTCCTCGTAGAAAATTGGTTCCGGTAATGACGACCTATCTTCCGGCCGCTACTCCTCCTCTTCACCGCGACATGCCGCAGGTATTACCGGTCCACGGACCATCTCGGATACGCCTCTCTTTCTCTTTCTACGAGCGATCAAGTTTTGCAATTCGAAGATTTCGGTGTTTCGAGGAATAGCTTCTTTTCTCGGTGACATATTCAAGGAATTAGAGATGAGATTCATGTTTCTTGATACGAGGCTTGTTAATACTTGAAATATGGTTTGTTAATAATGGGGAATATTGTGTCAACCGACCTTGTACCTCAGGTACAACGATTCTTCATCGCCATAAACGCTAATAGTACCTGACGCTTGGGGTAATAATACTACTTTCTCGAAAAATTATTTCTAACTATTTCTTCACCCTTGCATCTCGTATTTAGAATTTTAAACTATTAATACGCTATTGTCAACCTATAGTAGAATACATAGACATACCAATATTTCTTATAAAAATCAAGAAGCAACAAGAAAACTCTCGCCGATCATACTCGAATTATGTACATTCTCTCATAATCAAAGAATTAAGAAATATCGGTGTTTACCTGGTGCACCGTGCACGAAAATTTATTCCGCGTCTTTAAAATAAGCGATAGCACGGAATAAAAAGGAGAAAGGAAGGAGGAAGTTTTAATGGAATGGTGGGATGTGCTCCTTAATGGCCTTGAACGGGCAATTGATTTCGAACAGCCTTTAGCGAAGTATAAGGGTTTTTGTATAAGCCGCGCAGGGTAATCTATTACGAGTCAATATCTCGGCAACTAAAGAAGATGCCGCAAAAATTCTTGATAGTAGTTTAATAGTATAAAACGGTGCTTTATACCGTGGCAACGTTGTCTATCTGAAAGATATTTCCAGCTTTTCTGCCAGACAAGAATTTTTGCCTGTGTTCCTCTTATTAAAAATGTTTCAAAAGCGTGTATTTATAAAATATAAAAATATATTATATATGAGTGTGTGTAATAATAATCCGTGACATACACAAACGCGTCATAGAGGTCCCATGTTGTGTTCCGATCATCCCCTTCCAATGGACCACCCAGTATATAAAACCTGATTGCATTAGCCGGGGAAAATGGTTTAGGGGTGATGTCCGCTCGCGTTGCAGGCTTTCCAGTCTATTTTTTCTATTAGCTCGCAACGTCCTCTATTAATTTATTACCCCGGATTGCTCCAGTTATTGCGCTCCGTCCCTTCCTCGTGATTCGATCGTGATTCATGGGACTTAGGCGAAAGCAGGGCGAGAGGCCTGAGAGGAACGGCCATTAAATAATCGCGAATATTATTTCCCCGATCCAAAGCATAAGATAATCCCTTCTGTTACGTTGCACCGAGGGACCTAATGCCAATAAGCCTAATTACTGCACGTTAGGATAGCGGACTTAAGTCTTCGATTTGTCGGAATAACGATTATTAGAAATGTAACTGTGAGTCGATAAAGCATGATTAATTTTCTGTCGTTCTTCGTCGCTAACTCGCTTTCGACGCGTCAAAAACAATTTGAAATAATTTTTGATTAATTTTTTTAAATCTACCGACTTGTAACAAGTGGCTACACATATTAGGTGATCCTAGAAGTTTATTCCGCGACGGTATTTACATTTTTCATCGCATTTTATAAACTATAATAACGTGTTTGCCAACGAAATAGGAAGAAGTCGTAGAACAAAAAGGGGATTACATTTTTTCTTAATATTTCAAGATTTATTCGACATATATAAATTTAAATAAAAGAGTAAAAATCAGCACGAACCTATGGGATGACCTAGTATTTTACACGAATGAAGACAATTGTAACGATACAAAGTTCTTCGTCGTGTAATCAACCTTCGTATCGACGAATTCGATCGATCTTTCTTTCTTTTAAACTTTCATTAAACTGTCATCTTCGAGTTTCCAAAACGAAATTAATAGATAACGCTAGGGAAAACGAGATATTTATTTACCGTCTGTAAAATTAGATCGGTAAGAATATTATTACACCGGGCTATAAATTACTCATTTGAACTGCCGTTAGAAAATTTACAGGCGTATCCTGCACAGATTCCACTAAAGCGAGACAAAGAGAGGGAAATGGAGATCGATAGCATCTCGCGGCGAGGCCATGAATTATAACGGAGGCAGGCAAGTAGCTGGAAGCGTGGCGTGGTAAATAACGAATAGCGTTTACGTTGTCGAAAATGACTGGTAGATTGTTTATGTCAAGATCGTTTAGCCGGAACCCGGCCTGTTTGCCGTTCGAGTCAAGTCAGCGTGTTTTCACGGTTTACTCCGCCGTGGACGTGATAAACAGGCTCCAATGGCATTTGGGTAAACTGTAAAAGCCTGCATATCGGCAGCGTTACGCGATATATATATGTTGCGGAATATCGAGAACGGTAACATTCACGCTTTGCGGCTGATTAGTTCGATTTGTGAATTTTAGGTTAATCGGACGGACGTATTGAAAGGTTGACTTTAAATTATCCCGTTTTTACCTCGCGTTCTTTCATGCTTTCGCAATTAAATGGTAGCGCACACTTTATCACCTAGAATTTCAGGTTAATCGTGTAATTTCATGTTTTCCTTTTTCTCGTATTTCAGGAGGGTCGTCGACATATCAGCAGTAACTTAGAATAATTTTTTAACCGTTATTATAGAAAATACGAATGATAAAGAAAGAGAACGTTGCTATGTGTGTTAGAAAATTTGGTGAAATTATTGCGTATTCGATGTGATGATATACGATATTGTAAAGAATACGAAATGATAGAAGAAAGTAAATGCTACGATATGTGTTGAGACGTTTGGCGAAATTTGTATAGAATACGTACATTCGATTGTAGGAAGTTTATGTTAATTTAGATGCCATTACGCGCGATTGAAATTTGCATGACTGCGTGATAGCAATTTCTTTGGATCGTTACTTGCAACATGCTAATTCGTTTAGTCGACACTTCGAAGATTGCGATACGGTGAATCGTAATTTTTTTTTTCGAAACGCAAGTCACTGGACTCGGTATAGTTACACCCTGCATAGTATGTATCGGCGAATCGGTCGATTACAATTCGCATGGTCACAGATTTTACTGTTGCAATTCGCTACGCTACAATTAATCCGATATCAACTCGGTCGACCAGAATTCCTGCGATTGCAGCCCTGCCGATTACAAATTCTGCGATCACGACTCTATCGATTGCGATTCTTGCGATTGCGGCTCGCTCGGTTGTAATTCCTGTGATTGCATACTTGCCCGGTTAAAGGTTCCAGCAATTACGAATTATTCCATTGCAATTGTCGGGAATGCTAATTTTTCCATTACACATTTTATTACCATAATTTGTCATGTCGTAAATTTTGCAATTATAATCACGCTGATTACCGATATTATAATTAAAACTCACTCAGCTGCACGTTTTCCGATTACAATTTGCTCCATTACACATTCTGGAACTACAGTCCGATTAATTGCGTGTTTGTTCGTTATAATTCTTTCGTTTATACGTGTTTTTATACGTCGGATAAATAATAGATTCGCAGGTAATATTCACCGTGTAAAGAGAAATGTAATTGTTTATAGATAATAAGCTCGGTAATCGATGTGATTTACTCATTTTTGCTTTGTATTATTCCTTAATAATGACACGGTAAATAACGATTAAAAAGGTGCGACAAGGAATTAAAAAAAAGAGATCTAGACGCGGATCGTCTAGAATATGCAATGGAAAACACAACCCAACTACCATGGGTCGAGATGGGTACAGAAACTGCTTCTCATGCGGTTAGTCGAACCGTTTGCCATCCTACACCGGAACCTCGGGAATTTCATCCTAAAACTCCACTGGTGGTCATTTCGACTGCTCACGATTTGCTTGGTTTAACGTATGTTTTTAACAAACATTATCCCTGAACGTGATTTTGTTAAATTGCGAGTTTATCCGGTGGCTTCATAATCGTTTCGTTTCGTACAAATTACCGCTTATTGGATCAAGACTAAAAGCCGTAGAATAACGAGAAAATAGAAAATCAGTCAAAATGACCGCAACTGGGAATATCGCATCAACGTCTGACCAATTTCACGACTTCGCTACTTCGGCGCTATCAAGAGTACATGACACATTTACATGTAACATCTACAATTCTAATTCGTTCTACACGGCTAATTTCATTCCTTGCCTCGCATTTACAACTGAGAAAAACGTAATTCGCGAATCCGCTTTTTCCTTTTCCCGGGAAAAGTAATACCGTCCTGTTCAGCTGCAAAATCGTTCCCGTCCTTCTCGTGTCAAATTCAACGAATATTCCCGCAGAACTAATCATCCGACCACAAAAATCATCCCTAAAGTCCGGAATCAGCTCGTGGCGAGGTAACCGAGAGTTCCTCCGGAGTTTCTCGGAAAAACTACGCGAGACGATTCGTACCGGCGTTCAACCGCGTAGCTGCTTAACGGCCCGGAAAGCGAAAGGCCATTACGGGGAATCACACGCTCGATGACACTCTACTACTTAGGAAACCATATTAGGCCGGCTAGCTAGCCGCTTAACCTGTTAGCTACGAAGGACGGGTTAACTCGTCACATGGATCACCGGCGAAAATAAATTAATTATTTCTTCAAACAGTTTCTCACTTCCGATGAATAGTTATCGAAGGTTATTTAACATTTGTTACCTACTGCTTATTTATTTATTAAATATACGACTCTGATTATATCACACACGCAAATTTAATTTCCAATAATCATAAAATAAATATAATACGTCAGAAGTCAGAATAATAGGGAACAAATAAAACGCAAATTGCTGGAAACATGGCAGAATATTCGCAAAGTGGAATCTACGATTCCCAATAAACTTGGCATGGATAAAAGTAAACGAGAATCATAGTTTCCATTGACCATGAAAGATTTAAGGATCCAATCTGATAAAACCAAATAAATAAACAAATTTACGACAAATTGATTATGATATTCACTGTAAGTTTATATATCCAGTTCAAATAACTTAAATGATATCGAAACTATGATTTATAAAAATTCAAACCCCTATAAGATCGCAACCATTGCATGTAGGATTATGCAACACAGTGGATTTCATTAAAAAATTCTTTCTATTTCACTCGCAATCGATGTTTTTATTACTCGATTTTGTCTCGGTCGAGAAATTAGCGCACCGTCGAGAGATACCAATCGGTATATTTCTTAGAAAACCTATTTTCTCCAGTATAGTACTGTTGCAATGCGACTAGCTGTTATAATTTCTCCGAGAAACGTAATAAATACGCAGACACGCGCGCGTGTCTGGCAAGACCAGCGCGATGACAGGTCACGGATAAAATATACGTTCATTCGGAGGAAAAGTGCGTTTCCTCCGCGATTCCTATTTCCCTTTCCGCGTCATGTCACTCGATTGTTCGCGTCACGTTCGTTAAGAATTCCGCGCGTCGCAGATGGCGCGCGTAAGGGCGTGACTTGTTTTTCGCATTCGCCGCGCGATCATATAATATACGATTTAAAATGCCGCGCCGGTGTGTTCCGCGATTATGATAATGTAATCGCCGCCATGTATAATTTATAACGTTGTCCCGCTCTCCGCCGCTTTTTTCTCGCCTCTCTGTCTGGCTCGATAAATAATATAACGCCACCCCCGCGCCTTTCCCCTGTCTTTTCGTTGTCCGATCCTCGTACCCGTTATCTCCTTTCACTTTATCTACTTTCCACACGTCGCAAGCCGCGCCACCATCGGTCGCGATACTAACTACGTAACCGAATCGTTTAAACATCGTAAATACACCTCGCGCGTGAATTTCGCAGATTTCCAAAAGATTAACAAATTTCCTATCGTTACGTGCCCGTTTAAGCCTCGTTTACACCGTGAGTGACGAAGAGATTTTAATTTTAAAACGATCGCAATGTCACCATCGGTCGCGATACTAACTACACAATCGAAGCATTTAAATCTCGAAAATACACCTCGCGCGTGAATTTCGTAGTTTCCCAAAAGATTATCAAATTTCCTATCGTTACGTACCCGTTTTCATCGAGAGTAACGGAGAGATTTTAATTTTAAAACGATCGCAATGCCACTGACGGAATTTTTCGAAAGGACACGCGATCTCTCGTCAACGAAAATTAATAACTCGAATTCTTCTTTCCTCGCCGAAGAATCCTTTTTTCCTCGGGGTCTTCGAAACGATTTTAACAAAACGTTCGCGAAACTCGTGCAAAATTCGTCTTCGTTGGAAAATTAAAAAGAAAAAAAAAAATATCGTCGAGCAAATCCAGCTGGGACGGTCGATAATCGGGGATGTTGTTTCGAGATTGAAGCTAGCGACCGACATCCCGTTAATTGGCGTAATTATTCAACAGGCCGATCGGAACGTCCTGCGCCGGAGAATTTTTGCGATCGAACGGATCGATTAACGAGTACCTCTTGGACCGAGCCACGGGAAACTAGGACGATTAAGATATATCGACGTTCGATTCATAATTAAGCAACTGCTCGGGGACTTACTTCTGCGCGAGTTCACCGGGACCTGGAATCGAGTGTCGCTGAACCAAACGGTTGTTCCTCGAGAGAACGCGGAATTCGCTATTCTCCTGTCTCCTGAACGTAACTTTCCTTTGGTGAAAAGCTATAATTCCCAGATATTTCATCGCGATCAAAGAGGTCATGCGGAATAAGAAGCGAGAGTGAGGATAAAATTGTAAATTAGGTCGGATATTTTCGAATAGCGTATTAGCAGACGATAACCAGTTAGGTTTGCGAAGTTCGGGGAGAAAGAATTTGTTGACTGTCTAGATAGCTTATTGGTAAAGCAATCGTATGAAGGACGGAAGATTCAGGCTCGAATCCTGATCCAATAATCCGATCAACCGGTTCTTTCTCTGCTCGCGATTCTATCGGACATATTGATGGAAACGTTTTGTACAAATGTAAGTCTATAAAATAAAATCCCCGAAGGTTGCACATTATCGGACGAATTTCGAGCAATCTGTCTTAAATAAACGTATAACCCTGGTAAGAGCATAATCGTTCTCCAACGGGTCTACATTACCGAGAACGCGGAAAAGTAGGTTAAGGCGTCGTATTCGGTAAAATTGCGTTCTGGGAAGAAATTTCAGAATTTTCCAGTAACGTGAAATTTTCAGGAGATATACGGGAAATCCCGCGCTGGAAAAATACTCTCCCGAGAGAGGGGATCTCCGAGAAATGTTGCAAGAATTCGATTCTCCGAAACCTTCGTCCCGAAGCTAAAACGGAACGCAGCGAAATGCTCTGAAGCGAGATCTAGCAAGGTTTCCGCGGAAAGCGCAACGAGAAGCCCGTAAAGCCTCTCCGCGGATCGCTTAATTAATTCAAAGATAGCGCGCCACGCGACGACGGGAACAGAGGGTGGGAGAGCCACGATGAAAGCCGCACTTCTAACGAGCGACAGTGTTCAAACCGCGCGACGCGTGGTTCATAACACGCGAGGACACGCGACGCTGCGACGTCGACCGATAAAGCGTGACGTGGAACGCAAGGACGCAGATAAAATTAATCGCATCTTATCGAGATCTTAGCGAAACGATCTTAGCTGGTTGACCAGCTATCTCATCTCTGCTTTGAATGGAACGAAATTCGAGAGATTACTTCGTCTTAAAGGAGATTATTTTCCAATGATTAGAGAAGGTACTGAAGATTGTTGAATGACGTTTGAAATTCAGAGGATAGCGAGGTCAATATAAACACTTGAGGAACGCAAAGGTCTAACTGTTTTCTTTTTTGACTCTCGGGGTTCGGTTCCCTTCAAGATATCGAATAGAACGCATCCGCTCTAGAATTGTATTAAGTTTCTTATCTTCTATCCTAAACAAACGCTGCACGATGCTGGTGCCGAATGATGACTGACTCTTATCGCTTAATCTTCGTGAAATAAATAAAGTCCTGAACGAAAAACACTTATCTGCTGGCTGTTCGGCGTTTCAGAACCTTAAACGAATGAGATACGGACAAATCTGGCCACCGATTCGTAAAATGAATAAATTGAAATTATTTCTACCGGAAAGGAAAACAGGTTACATTGCACCAATCGAATTGACATGATTAATTTTCAGTACCTTACTGTAGTAGCATGTTAAATAAATATGATTTGTTAATAATTGCCCGATATAATAAAGCAGTAATATCTACGTGTCCGCGATCTGGGTAGCACGATCGATTTAAAAGAAACGTCGCTCTTTGGACCCTCATACCCTTCGGTAATCCGAGCCTTTGCATGAACCAACCTAATTTCGAGGAACCTTCGGCTTATCGCTTTTCCGAAGCAAAACAGATCCCGAATATTATCCAAATAAATCTATGTCGTAGATTTAAGGTTAAAAAACATAGAAATAAAGTAGAACAAAAAGATAGTACGCAGGATAAGAGAAATAAAATTGGGAATCACCTTTCCGCAACGTTCAGAAGGGAATTCGAGAAAATACGGAAAAAATCATTCGACAGTTCCCGTTACATCGTTACCTCTACTAACATAGCGGTCTAACGCGTAGCAACGCGTTACACGGATTACTACCATTGTCACGTATTAATCCGTGGATGTTAAAGTACCGGGGAGAAATTAGATGGAACAGGGAAGGCAGAGGTTTGTGACTACGCTATAACGTGGACGAGCTGCGAGGATCGGGAACGACACCGTCTCTGCCGGATCAGAGCAGGGCCGTTCGAACGACGAGGGTAAAAGCGGAACCCGGCCGGAGTTGGGGTAATTGATAGAAACGCAAGGAGACGCGGATTGTTTACCTTCGGAAGGATTGACCGGCGCTAGGCGAAGGCACTCAGCTACTCCGGTCGCTCGTCCCTCTTCGTTCTCTTCTTCGGCCACTCGTTCGTTATCCCGCAGACTTTGGCCAGTGGCGATTGGCCGGCAGAGCCAGTGAATGTCCGGCCACCTAGCCAGAGAGGGTCGTGTAATTAATGCCTGCTAATATAGCCCGGATCTGCCCTGCCGTTTTCAACACTCGTCCTCGCGCGTTACGGTGATAAGTGCGTGTGCGTGCAATTTCCACCCCAACCAGAGAGAGAGAGAGAGAAAGAGAGAGAGCGTTAATTGCATCGGACGGCCGTTTCCTTGATTTTCATCGTGCTCGAGGTGGAAGGACTGCCTTGGGTTCGGTATGATTTAAGAAGCGATAGTAAACGTATAGAACGGGCGAAGGGCGTGGACTTGTTGCTTCTGATGTATCGGGAGTGGGGGTCGAAAGGAAGGATAGCTTTTGTTCCTACGTACTTTCGTTTTTTTCGTAACTGGGATACGAACAGGGTGCTAGAAATAGGATAGAATAGCGATTGTTCGAACGGTTACGCGATTATCCGAATTAATTTCTTCCATGATTAATTCCAACCGTGGACTGTCGACTGTAAATCGAATAATTGTCGTGCTTTCTTTGATAACAATAATTAATATCGCTATTGCGTACGCGATATTACGAAGGTAATCGTGGGTATAGTAGAAATTGAAGATGAAATTTTCAAGATAGTAGGATGTTAATCGACGCGTTGCAATGGAATCGTCAAAATCCGATGAAAAGAAGGAAAAGTTGATTTGCGAAAAGAAAGTCCGGACAAAGATCGACTCTGTTCCTCGTGACAAACTTCCTGGGAATGACAAAAAGTTACGATTACGAGGAAAACGACAACTTCGGCTAATTTTTAAATCTTACCGCCGGCGAAGTGGTATAAAACGTTTCGAGGAAACCAATTTATTATTTCCTTAACTGCGTCGCAAGTTTTATTAACGGGAAAACTCGTTTTGCCAAGAAAATAAAGTATTTATCCTGACAAATGTTTAAATATAAACTGTAGTCTTTTAATTACAACGGATATCGTTGTCGACGCAACAATTGTAAAGGAAAATAGGAAGAGTTAGATTCTCATCGCGTGTTTTTATTATCCATCGCGAATAATCTTCGTCTACGTTATTTTCTAACGGTTCGAATTTTGCGATAACGTATATATCCGTGATAAATCGACGAATGGTATAAAAAGAACACAGCAAACACTTTGGAATCGCTAACAAACCCTCATAAGAAATTCAACCGAGCCTAACCCTTCTTCCTTCCTGTACAACGTCCAATCAAAATCAACAATTCCATTTATAACGAATCCACGAGTTTCCTCGCAACGTTAACGGTACCCCGGTGGAAAGTTTTTACCGAGGCGCAATTACAAACACAGCCTGCTATCATGAAGTATCGCTTATTAACGAGTCGACTGGCAACGGGTTCGTAAACTATCGGCACTGACCGCCTCGATGGCTCGGTTTACACGTATTTCGCAGAAACGTAAAGCGTCGATTCGATGAGATCGACTGTTTGTCTCGACTGAGGATCGATCGGTCTGCCGTCTGTTCACTGACCTCTGGCGGTCGAACCGCCGCAATTTTTCTGCCTATCGAAACGAAGGAGTCGAACCAAGCGGAAAATAAGGAATACGGAAATTCAAGATGGCGTTGGATAATCGCTCGATTCGACGCGAACGATTGACACGTACGCGTGAGCGCAATTTCATCGAACACACGACCAAGAATGATCATAGCGTGAACGAGTGTCCTTTTCGATATAAACACGAATAGATTCGAGATAAAGAAGTTGGTATATTTAAAGATCATTGGATTGTTAATCACCGATTAATTATTCCTATCTAAAATTTAAGTAATCTATTAATTTATAAATTTCGTACGTTTCAAAGAAAAAACCAAACGTGAGACGAGTATTTCTACGTATCGTCTTACCTCGTTAAATAGAATATTATTAACGAAAGATCATATTTCTCGCAATCGTATAAAATACTTAATAGCAAACCACTGAAAAGGTTACGTTTCTTTACAGATAATAACACGATAACCCGCAAGAAAATTTTCGCGAACCCTCGAGAACGTGGACAATTGCTGTAACAAGGAGGACGTTGAAACGACTGCTCAAAACATTTCTCTGTCGCATTACAGCGCGTTGCATTATTAGAGGCGATTGACTGTCCGGTCTGCAACCCTTGTTCCGTGCGCCCTCCCTATAGTTCACGATGGAAGAAAAAACTGCGACAGTGTCGTTGAAAGTACCGATCGGTTGTCAACGCGACTTCAAGCAACGCATTAATAAACCAGCATGCGAGGGCGGTTCATGGTATGGTTGAAGAGAATCGAGCCGTCGCGGCTA